>CANUEY010159741.1:0-11911 GCA_948099555.1 Croton setiger | reverse complement strand
TGCATTAACAATTAACATCTAATTTACCAATTAAATTAACATTTAATTGAAAGCGTCTGATGAGTGTAATTATATAGGACAACAAACCATATATACAAAAACTTCAGGTAAACCGTTGAGAACCTTTTGAATCGGCATATCTGACAGTCTGTACGAATATTTTATTTTTTTAGTATAATAGTGAAATAATTTTGGGGAAAATTGGAAAATTACAATATTATAATTTATTTACTACAAACATACAAAATTTTTAGAATTAGTAAAATATTGAAAAAATAAGATTTAAAATTTCAATCTGTGTTACCTAATAAAAATACATTTATGTTTTATATAAAAAAAAATTTGGGATAACACTCATCCTCATTTTCTGACAATCTCTTCAAACCTGCGCCTCTGCCTCCGGCCATCACCATTAGCACCCGCCCCACGGTAGCAAGTTGACTTCCGTCCGGGTCCAGCACAATTAAGATCACCATCATCGGGTTACGGTAGTAAAACTCCATTTTCTGTAGAATTTTCTGATACTAATTTCACCACCTTCCGACAATCCTATGGTCCTGATTTCCAATGTCAAATGACTCGTCTTGTTGAGCTCTTTTTAATTTGATATGACTTTTCCGATCTGTTAACGGTTAGGTGCGGGTGACGTCAGGGTTTCGTAAGCTTTTTTAACTCATAGATTTCAAATATGACATTTTTTTTCATGACTCTGCCGTATGTGGCTGGAAAATATAAATTATAGTTCGTTTCTCTCTTCTTGTTCACCGAAAAACACGATAAATCGGAGCAAATTACTATATTAAATTGAAGTATTGAAGAGAGGAGTTCATTCTTGCTTTTAGATCTACTGAATAATCATCGGAAGATCTTGAAAATTGCTCCAAAAGTTTTGAAAATGGAAGCTTCAAATGTAAATTCCTGTCGTTTAAGGGGACTGTTGGGCTGTCGTCAGTGTTCATGGAGTTCTTGAATTTTAGGCTCCGATTTGGTGGTAGTGGTTTGACTGTTGGTGATGGTTTGGCCATTGACGGTAGTTTGCTCGTCAACCATATGTAACCATCTCCATTTTCATTCTTTTGTTATAATAGTAATAGATGGTTTGGCCATTGACAGCAGTTTGCTCGTCAACCATATGTAACCATCTCCATTTTCGTTCTTTATTATAAGAGTAATAGTAATAGTAATAGCTGAATTGAAGTATAAGACTTAACACAGTTTTAAGAATTATTCAAAAGTAAGGCTGAATTGGTAAAACTAAAATTGTTCCTTGAGAAGTAAAAGGGTTATAGAAAATGGGAGTTTGTATTTGACCATATTTCTTACTGTGGCCATGTGACTGAAATAGTGAGAAACAGTCTATGGTGATCCCTATGATGTGGTGAAATTTGATTGGACAGTTGTTGCAACACAGTCTTCTTGTTCTGTTTATTATTTATTTATTCTTTGTAGACAGTCTTCTTCTTGATTGGTATTTTTTGGCTACAAGCAAGAGTTCTAGCTATGATAGATATCATAGCAACATTCCTAACATGCTAGATTGTGTTTCTATATTATTTCTTCTTCATCAGATTCTTACTTTACTGACAAAAAAAATTCTTACTCCCTCAGTTAAACAGGGATGAGGTAGTTCTTTAAATTTTGGATGAAATTTTAGTTATTATGACCCAATTCTTAAATTTTAGAATGAAATTTTAGTTTTGATATGACCCGATTCTTAGATTTTAGAATTTTAGAATTAAATTTTAGTTTCGATTATGACCCGATTCTTAATAAATGTGTTGTGACCATCTTAACATGTATTTGCAAAAATTTAGAATGAAATTTTAGTTTTGATTATGACCCGATTCTTAATAAATTTTAGTTTCGATTATGACCCGATTCTTAAATTTTAGAATGAAATTTTACTTTATTGAAATTTTAGAATGAAATTTTAGTTTCGATTTTGACCCGATTCTTAAATTTTCGATTTTAATTTTGGAAGAACCGATAATTGTTTCATAGAACGATAATTTTTTATTGTGATTTTGAATTTTCTAAAAAAATAAATAATTCAAATTGTAAATCAAAATAATTAAATTTTCACAAATAATCAAATCAATGATTTTAATAGTTTTAATATGAGTTTTTGTTCTCACTTTTGAGGTGAGTGTTCGCTCTTATTTCATGGGAGTTGGGTTCTCTTTCACGAGAGTTTGATTCTCTTTTTGTATAAAAAAAACGATGTTATGAAGTTCGTGTTTGGAGTTTTACCGATCATACTTATTTAAAGAAAAAAAAATTAATTTGTGGTTCATAATTATTTTGAAAATTTAAGTATGAGTTTTTCTTAATAATGCTATTTTCTTTCTCTTTTATTAAAAAAACACAAAAGGATTAACATATAATATGTCCTATTGCCATTTCAAAATTAATTGGATCGTATTCATTAGTCAAATTTTGATATTTTTCAATGTTTTATGGGAAGGACTTTTCTTTAAATAAACATATTAATTTTTCTTAATTAATTATACTATATAGTAATATAATATGTATCCCATGTTATTAATTTTCTATCTTTATTTAATTAATAACTTGATGGACTATCTAAGCTTAATCAAATTAAAGAAGTATATATGTATGACCATTTGAATTATGGGAACACAATAATCTAAGTTTAAATTTTGATTTTTACCATTCTAATTAAATGGGACAAACTCAATTAATTCAAATTAAATCAACTCTAGATCAATTAATGGAAAATTTTATATGTAGAGATTTGAAATTTCAACCATATATAGAAAAAGAAAATTTTAGCCTATTATGGGAATTATGGGTGTAAAGTATGTTGGATGAAATATAACATTTAAATGTAAAAATGGGTAATTATTTATAGGTTTTTGATGTTTTGAATAATATACTCTGGAATTTTTCTATTTTGGAAATTGTATTAATAGTTCTTTTATATTTTAAAAATTGTACTATCAGGTCTTCTCGTCCAGAAACCGTTGAGAAAATCAGACAATTTGAATTAAATATTTTTAAAATGACAAAACTACCATTTCATCTTCTTCTTCCTCTTCTCTCCACATCCCTCATGATCGTTATTATCACTTTTTTTTAAATTAAATTTCCTTAAACTCACAGTCAAATAACATATTTAATCTCAAATTTCATTCTTTACTCTAATTTGATGGAGTTCCGTTGCAGACAAGGCCATGGGCGGTTCGGCCCGGACAGCCCGCCTGAACCGGCCCGTAGCTGAACCAGCCCAAACCGTCCAAAGTCCAGAACCATAAAAAACGTAACCTGAACCGACCGAAGAACGGACCGGTTCAGGTTTGATAATTTTTGGAACCGGAACCGTTTAAGTTCTTGAACCGTGATTGAACTGGCGGATTTATTGAATCGAACTGCCGGTTAACCGTTAAAATTTAAAAAAAACACCACCGGTTTATAGCCTGAAATTAAACCGCCGGTTACAGTTCGATGCTGCCTTGAACCGTGGGCCGCGGCCCGGAACCGGCCCGGCCCGGCCCGCCCCGCCCGTGGCCACATCTATCCGTTGAGTTCTTATAATTAAAAAGAAAAAAAAAATACATTAGATTACAATTTTACATTACGTGTTTTACTAATCTATACTTATAAATAAATTTATAAATATATATACATGCAATCAATTGGCAGACTATATATATCTATATGATTATTTAATTTAAGAACCTTACCCTATGACTTGGCCTATATATTTATAATTTGGACAAGAAAGCAATAGGCTATCATTTTCACTTATATTTATGATTTGTTGAGCAGACTTTGGATTCTTTGAATGACTGGAATTAAGTAAATTTTAAAAACAATATCCATATAAATAATACGTACGGGTAAAATTTGTTCTACATTAACCAAAAATGATTTTGTATTAGACTCGACAGAAAGAGTTTAATAATTTAAGCAGACTTAAAAGTCAGATTAATTAATATCTGTAATAATTAATAATAAAAATAAGCCATTGAAGGGAGAAGGAAGGAAAGGGAGAAAGAAGAACCCTATGTTCTGATTATTATATGATGGAAAGTTCTGTTGGCTATATCATATCAATACATAGAAAAGTTTTGAACACTTATGATTGAAAATTAGAAGCCTGTCCTTTTGACTTCTCTCTCTATATATGTCTCTTCTTTCTTCTTCAACAAAAATAATTAATTTTTTATACATATCTTCTTCTTCTTCTTCTTGCTAGTGTACAAAAACCCATACATAAGTCTTCTTCTCTCAGTTGAAGAAAAAGAAGCTTTGAAGCCATGGGTAGAGCTCCTTGTTGTGATAAAGCTAATGTGAAAAAAGGGCCATGGGCACCTGAAGAAGATGCTAAGCTTAAAGAGTATATAGAGAAGAATGGAACTGGTGGAAATTGGATTGCTCTTCCTCAAAAAGCTGGTAATTTTTCTTCTTCTTTCAATTTAATGGTGGGTTTTCAAGAAAGATTTAGGTTTATTTGATCTTTTTTTGGGGATATTTCTTGAATTTTTTAAGGGTTTGTTTGTTTTAGGTCTTAAAAGATGTGGAAAAAGCTGTAGATTAAGATGGCTTAATTATCTTAGACCAAACATCAAACATGGAGATTTCTCTGATCATGAAGATAGAATTATTTGCAGTCTTTATGGCAACATTGGAAGCAGGTATATACACATATATACTTATTTTCTAATTTAATTAATTTTCTTTTTTTCCTCTTCATCTTCTTCATCTATTTATGTCTATATATATATATATATATATTCTATTCTACTGTATGTAGTGTTTCCCCATATCCATTTTCTTTAACAAGAAAAAGCAAATCCACATGAAAAATATACTTTTTTAGGTAATGATTTTACTTTTAAGCCCAAAAAGTGGACATTTAAAGGAAATCTCATATGTTTCAAGAACATTCTGAATTTAGCTGGACATAATAATTAAATGCATGCATGACAAATTAAACTTAATTACCATAATTAATTAAGTTTAATTAATGAATAATTTTGATTATATAATATATTTGCAGATGGTCAATAATAGCAGCTCAGTTGCCTGGAAGGACCGATAATGATATTAAGAATTACTGGAACACTAAACTCAAGAAGAAACTTATGGGTATGATTATTCATAATCATAATAATAATAATCCTATTTCTTCAAGAAAATTACCCCACCACCATCAATTAATTACTACTCCCACAAGTTTTTCTTCTCTAATTCAATCTAATTCTTCATCATTACCATCATCACCGTCCACTCCTTTATCATCATCATCACCATCAACTTATAATCTAGCTAGGTCTTTCAGTTCGTCTGATCAATCCTTGTTTCTTCCATTTTCAAACCCTTTAATCCATAATAATAATAATAATAATCATGTTATTTCAAATAATATGCTTCAAACCCAAGAAAACCCTTTTGGTGTTATGCAAAATTATAATAGTAGTAATCAAATTAAAGAAAGTAGTAGTTCTTTTTTAATGTTTGGAGGTGATCAAGCTAGTTGCAGTTCTTCAGATGTAAGCCATGGCGGCAGCAATGGTGGTGCAAGTACTATTGATGAAATGGGTTTTCAAAGTTATATGCGTAATGGTGGTGGTGGCAGTGGTGGTGATGGGTGGTGGGAGAAGCAAATATGGGGAGGAAATGGAAATAATATAATTATGGATAATTATGGATTAGAAGAGATTAAGCAGTTAATTAGTAGTGGTAATAGAAGTAGTAGTAGTAGTTGTAACAACTTTTTGTTTGAAGAAAACAAGACAGAAGAAAGAGTTTTAATGTACTATTGAAAATTGATTGCGACTGTGAATGGGTAAAATCAGAGAGATTTGATGTTATGAGAAGTGGGAAAAAGCAAGCAAGAAACAATTATATTAATGGATGTAATATTTATTATTATAATTATAATTATAATTATAATTATTATTATTATTATTATTATTATTATTATTATTATTATTATTATTATTATTATTATTATTATTAAAGCCTTTCTTTGTGCATCTCTTTTTGTGAAATGATGTTTGTATCTGTAAGTACTTAGTACAAAACTCAGAAAATGTCATTGGAACTTGAGAAATTTTATTATTTATCATTTCTTTTTTCCCAAATTGCAATAATTTCTTCAAATTTAAAAAAAAAATTTTCTTGAAGCATTGTTTTGATAATTTCCGAACTTTGGGTCAATTTTAATCGACAACTTCATACTACAATTTATCAAAAATACGATCGACAAGTTGATACTACGATACAATTAATTGGGCATATTTAAACTATAATCATTTGCTAATTAGTTATTAAAGTTATAATTTTTCTTTTTGTAAATTCCCTTTTTGTGAAATTAATTTTAGCTAATTTTCTTATTATATTTTTACAGAAAAATAAAAAATACTTAATGCTAATCTTAATCCTTATCTCAGTTAGTCTTTTTAAACTAAATAAATACATTTTTAATAAATATAAAAAAAATTAATTTATTTAAAAAAATTGTAAGGTTGGCAGGCATGAAGCCAAAATTGACATGATAAGCTATATTTGTATATAATATAAGACTGATCAGTTTCATGTGAAGCATAATTATTTTTAAAAATCATGGATGTGAGACCAATTAGATTTATTATGTAAAATATTAATTAAATTAATTATATAAAATTAATTAAAATTAAACATCATTAAAAAAAATTAGCAAGATTGAATCTAGGCTGCATTAAAATTTTAATATTAATTTTATATATATAATTGATGATTGATTATCAATAAGATGACACGTGGAAACCATGTCTCAATTATTTGATAACCTTTTTGATTAAGACTTGAAAGTATATATTAAGGAGGAAAGAAAATACAATTAAAGTTTGATTATTAAAGTAATTAATGATAAAAAAATTCAACTTGTAGGGAAATAAAATATTTAAAATTGTTTTAAAATTTTATCACTGTTTTACACTTTTCTTTTTGGAAAAAATTACACAAATACTCCCATTAGAAATTGTGAGATCAAATAGGTCCTTAAACTTTATAAGTAATTTTTTGTAAGATATCATAAAAATTATATTGATTTTTGAGATTGTTTTGTGATAATAGTTTTAAAATAATTTGAAAACTAATTTTTATAATATTCAATGTTTCTTAAAGTTAGTTTTTAGGTCTTTTAAGTAGTGATTTATATGCTAATAATCTTAATTTTTAACTTTAAATTTTTAATATTTTAGAAAAAAAAATTGAATATTTAGGAGAATAACATATTTAAATTTTTTATTTGACAAAATAACTATTAAATTTAATATTTAGTGAAATAACATTTTATAATTAATAAGGTTATGAATTTTTAAAAAATTCTAAAACTACCATCTTTTGTTTAAAAATATTAATTTTTTTTAATTAATTAATTAAATAAAAATTTAATCTAAAATCAATATTTGTCAATATAATTTAGAATTCTTTCAAATTTCATCAAGTGGCCTGAAAAATGACTACATCACAGCAGAGTGATTTCCGACTACCTTCACCAAAAAATTAAAAATAAGCATTTATCATTATATATAATCAAATATAATTTAAAAATTTTTCATGATAATATCAGTCAATATTTATCAATATTTGATAATATTTTATATTCATAAATATTAATAAACATTTATTTATACTGATAAATATTTACTTATATCGATAAATACTGAAAAAAATTTGGAATATATTGATTTGTATTCAATTAATTAATTTATTTTAGTTCATTAATTAAAATAAATTAATTAATAAGAAAAGTAAAAAAAAAAAATAACAATTCATTAAATGAAAAGTTTAAAATGTGCTATTTCATATAATTTTTCTAAAAAAATTGCTAGAAACAACTAAGTACTATTCAATCCAATCAGGTTATAGTCTGATGGTCATTCTATCTTCTATGAAGATGGTAGAATGCAAAGATCTCGAGTTCGATTTCCGACGACCTCATTGTTAGCACTAATTTGATACTTAAGAGAGAGTTAACTCTCTTATAACGCACATTATCTATTATCCGATCCTATTCATATTAAAAAAAAAACTAAATACTATTACGAAACGTAATTGTGGACAAATTTATATCAGCAATTTATACAACCAAAATGAGCAGAGAATCCCAGTGCTTGGTATTACAAAAAGAAAAGAAAACAGAGAATCCTAATGGAGGGACAGTCCAAAAATGGATTCCAAGATAAATTATATCCTTATGGATCAATGTACTAAATTTAGATATGATAAAAATGAAGTAAATAAATAATTTTTTAATTTTATTATTTCAAGAAAATACACAGAAAGCCAATATTGAAAGGTGAAACAAAATGCATTGACCTCTACACCAAATTTGTTTGTATATATAAGTTAAAAAGAATAAATAAATATTAAATTATTGTATTTTGGCAATACCAATGCCAGCTATAGGCATTATATGTAAACTATATAATAAAAATTAAAAATTATTTTTGTCTTAAAAGCATTTTCCAGGAATGTCTTTTCTAGTGGACTGCAAAAGTTAAAAAAATTAAAATAATAATTGAATGTGTGGCACTAAGTAAACATAAAAAAGATTTTAATTAGTATATATTTAGGACAATAGTTAGACTTTATAGTATGAATTGATCACATTTTTACACATAATATGAGAGACTTATAGTATTAAAGTGGAGACTATAAATTTTATAATTAACCATTTGGATATTATTTTATTATTTTTAATAAACGTTTATAAAACTTTAAACAGTTAAAAGTTAAGCAAATTAGCGTTTTAAATAAGGGGAAATGTTAGTTTTAATTACGAAGAATTAATTCTTAAGTATTTCATTTGATTAGTTTAATTACTACGGCAGCACCCCTTTCTGATTTCAAAGCCTTGTGTTGTGCCCACTGAACTTATATGAATTCAACTGTAGATTATGCATTTTTATTACGAAGGCAAAGAAAGTGTAGATTTTTTTGGTTTGGTTTGGTCAAATAAATTACATTTCTGAGTTTTTATGGCAACTCTTTTAGTCTTATATGTTGAAATAGCAAATCTCATGTATTTCTATAGAGCAGGAATGAATTTGATCCGATTCGGACTTAATTCCCTACCATTATTGTTATCGTTATCGGAAGAACTGAACCGTAATTGAAACTGTACGAACCCAAAAAACCGTCACTATAGAAACCATATAAAAAAAATAATTGATTAGATATTAACAGTTTTAACATAAGAGTTGTCATTATAACGTCTTGAATTTTTGTACATAAGAACAATTATATATACAAAATGCACAGGAGATTGAATATGGGTTAGAAGGATATCATACTTGCATCATTTACAAAAAGTCCCATTGCCAATAGACTTTCTCGACGATCCCTCCACCACTCCGAACAGCAAGGCGAAGCGTTTCTGAAGCCGGAGGAACTCCCCATAGATATGGTACTGCAACTGTCATGGTTAGCTTTTCATGTAAACCCCCTTTGATCGCTTTTTCAGCAGCAACCACCTGCAAGATGATTCAGTTGGAGCTTAGCTTATATGAAAAATTGTTAATCTTTTGAGCAGAAATTAAGATGGCCGGAAAGAATGGTTTCAGTCAGTTGCACAAGAAACCTAAAAATAAACATCTGGATGTGAATTAGGTCTGTTTCATCGTAGACATCAGTTGCACATGACATTCAAAAATTTCAGGAATCAAAATGTTCATAAGAATTCATCACTTACAAGTTAAATCTAATATTCCAGACCAAATGGAACATTACGAATAAAAGGATCGGATTAATTATGATGCTAAATCAGAACTAGAGCAAGCAATCACGAAGCAAATATATTACACGATCATAATAATTTTTCAACCAATACATAATCCAGTTCTGATTCCCCCCAAAATATACCCAATTCATGTTGCCTTCAGACAACAAAAACAAAAACTAATGCAGATACAATCAAATCCAGACAAAGCTTGCCTGTAAAGTATATGGTGCATTCATGAAAAATGCATCATCTCATTCTCCAGAGATAAAGGGTAAAGTTGGTTCTAAAAACAAAACACCTCTTAATTCTTAACCCACTTTATTGAGCAAAGTTCAAATTCTATGAAGATATCAAGAGAGGATTTAACCATAAATCTGTGATCCTTCTCTTCAATTTCTATCATAATCTACCAATATATAGGAATGGGAGAAAAATTTTGGTAGCGACTCTAACATCATCAATAAAGACGAAATATAAATTATTGCAAAAATTATATATTCTCTATTGCAGTATGGTATACCTCCCCACCGTGCTCCAAGACAGTGTCTTCTACAACATCACTTAGCATCTCAACTGAACGACAAAACCCAAATATACAAAGCCTTCTACCTGTATCAAGTCCCTGAAATGACCAAATCTCATATGTATAAGAATATTGAGACGGAAAGCAGAAAGACTCTTCTAAATAATATCATAATACAGCTTACATTTGTAGCTGCAATATTGAAGAGAGCTCCCAAACATAATCCCTGCTTTGGGTCCATGTAATCACTCTCTTGAAAGCGTTGGAATCTCTGAGCAGTGTTCGACTTACCCTGCTTCTTCTGCTAAAAATTGCATATTTCTTTTAGGGAACCAAAATGATAATAGTAGTAGTTGTCTTTGATACATTAAGGTATGATTGTATGAGAAATAGAACTAGCAAATTTGTATTGCGCAATTGCTCCAAATAGCATTTCTAGCCCTTTCTCAAATGAAGAAACATATAAAGCCATGATCGGCGACTTTCAACTAGCATTTAGACGGATCAAAGCACTAAATTTTAGTACCATTTTTTTCAAAAGATTTTCTATTTAGTGTAGTATTTAGATGTTGAATAAATACTTTTAAGATGTTTCATGAAATGCTAGTTGCTAATATCTACCTGCTAATCAAACACCTATATGCTACCGAAACAGTAAACCAATAAAAAAACAGTATCTTTTGCATACAGTGCTAAACAGGAACGCAAATGGCACAAGAATTTGAATTCAGAAACATGCTAAGATATCAAAACCCTTGCAAAAACCAAAATCCCAAATCGAAAAATGAATCTCCATAAACCAAAAAATCAACCCAAAAAGAATATAATAAAGAAGGGTAACAAGATCAAAACTTGCATACATCTGAAGAACTGACTAATCGAGGAACTACAGAACCTCCAATCTGAATAAGCCCATCAGATGTAAAAAGCGTCACCTTCTCCTCCTGAATCCATTCGATCCCTGCAAATGTATTTTCCCCAGATCAACAATTAGAAAACAAATAGAATAATTTTCACGTTTCAAACGTTGAAATTTTCAACGTCTCTGGTATAATTTTCCCTATCTAATTCCAATATATTTTCCATAAAAAAAAATAAAAGTTAGAAAAAAAAAAAGCGTTCAAGATACCGTTATCGCCGTCGGACCAGGGGAAAGAACTGAGAAAATCATCGCCGAGGAAGTTGCCGGTATAGGAAGATTTGGAAATAAAGCGAAGGGAGCGAGAAGAACGAGGAAAGGACTTGCAAAATTTAGACGTAGAGAAGAAGGAATTTGAATCCTTAGAGCGAGAAAGGGAATGAACAGGAGAGAATCGTGAGACGTACAGTGCAGAGGTTTCCGCCATTGGAGTCGGATAGAGAGACGAAGACGAAGGAAAAGATTCTTTCGGTGAGAAAGATGAAGGAGGAATCTGAAGGAATATAGGGGACTGGAGGGAGGGAGGGAAAAGGAGGGAAAGGAAGAAAAAGGAAAGGTGGGAGCTTTCACGCCACAGAAATTATATGGTCTGTTGAAATGTGGTAAAATGTCGTCGTTTTGTTTGCAATGAAATAGGAATTATAAGAAATCATTTATTTTTTATTATTTGACTTTATATATATATATATATATATATATATATATATATATATATATATATATATATATATAT
>CANUEY010159683.1:0-14854 GCA_948099555.1 Croton setiger | reverse complement strand
CAGTGAGGTAAGTGCTAAGAACACTTACTTATATGTGTTTGATATGAATTCTGTGTTATTGCCAATTATGCTATATAGTGATATAAAGACTAGATTTGAGATCTGAACACCCTTGAGGTATGATTTATTATTATATGATTTTTGATATATTGTTTTGACCGGTACTGAAGCCCGGTCAATTGGTTATATGAATTGCTATGTTTGTGGTTCCTGAGTCGGTACTGAAATCCGACCAGTTGAGTTGTATGATCTGGAATAAATGCTATATGATTATGTGATTATATGAATTGGATTAAATGATATATGTTATTGTTTACCAAAATTGAAACCTGGTTATATGAATATTTCAAGTATGAGATTATACAAGCATGACGATATGATATATATGTTTTTCCAGCATATGTTCACTGAACTTAAATAAGGCAGTTGTGATTATCGTTACCAATGTTGCAGATTTCACGTTTGAGAAACTACGGTTTCCTCTATGATTTGATAGAAAGGCCTACTGGTGTAATATGTTATAGAAAGACCTACGGATCCTATACAATGCAGAATGATCTGGTGAATACTACATATTAAAGGTTGATCTGCGGATCCCTTTATGACCGACGATATAGTCCAGTCTTACAGGTTTGCTTGCCAGCTATGGTTACTGATATGCCATGAAATTCCCGGGGTAACAATTGGTCGATAAATCATAACCAATGAATAAGAAATGACATGTCATTATGCATTTGCTATTATAGCTTGTTAATAAATGATATATGTGACCTGAAAATGATTGATATTGACATATTTGATAAATTGCCTTATTTGTTATATATATTCTGTTTAGCACTTGCTGAGTTTTGCGACTCATACAAAACACATTTTATGTTTTTCAGGTTTGCTGTTTGAGTGAAGTGCTAAGACTTCACTGGTCTATTGCTCAGGTCGGTACAGCTGAAGCCTAGGCCTCTCTCCCTCTCGTCACAACATTTGTACTAATTGCATTTAGAATTTTGTTTAATGCTATTCCTGTATAACATTACTTTTATAGTTTGGCATGTATATATATGTTTATTAAGTTTGGGGTAATATGACATAATGACATGTAAATAAATAATAGTAATTTTGTATGTTTAATATTTGGTTATGTTTGATATTTGGAAAATGTAGGTTATATGTTGAGTAGTTAGGTGATTGTATAGTTTAACGTGATAATTAAAATGGTGAGATAAGTTTAAAAAAATATGTCATGTTTTATAACGTAAGGTATAAGAGAGGACGTTACAGCTACACTATTCCTTATGGGGTTACAAAACTGCAATTCAAACTCCTATTGGGGCAAAACCGTATTCTTTGGTGTATGGGATGGAAGCAGTAGTCCCTATTGAACTGAAGTTCATTCAGCAAGAATTATCCAAGAGAGCCAGATCAATGAGGCTGATTGGATCAGTAACTATCATCATCAACTTCTAAGGCTAGATGAAAGAAGACTACAAACCTTACATCAGATCTAGGCATACCAAAGACGAATGGCTATGCATTTCAATAAGAATGTCAAAGATCAGAAGTTGGAAGAAGGCTGTCTAATTTTGAAAGAAATCAGAGTGCCAGTCATAAATCCCTGTGGGAAGTTCCACCCTCATTAGGCTAGACCCTACCTTCTGAAAAAGATACTTTACGGTAGAGCCGTCATCCTAGCAAATCTAGATGGTTTGTAGTTTATAAACCCATGCAATTTAGATCAATTAAAAAGATAATATGTGTGAGCACTCATTGTAAATCACATGCATTTTGTAATAAGAACTACATGAATCTGATCCTCCTTTATAGAAAAGGAAAAAGAAAAAATGGATTACGGTCAATAAACTGATACCAAACATGACATTTTACAAACTATAATTTTCATATATCATTGGTTTTACAAAAACTATTTACCATAAGTACATAATAAATATACCATTTATAATTTACATGCTAAAACTTATGATTATTTATTACAAAACATAATATAAACCAAAATCTATATGCAATTATACATATGATGCGGAACGAAAGAAAGAGGCCTAAGCTTCAACTGAACTGACCTGTGTATATGTTAGTGAAGTGCTAGCTTCACTCAAGCTGCAAACCTAAAAACATAAATTGCGATTTTGATGAGTCACATATTGTGAACCTTTACCTCCCTTCGAGCCCTAAGACAATGCGCGGGGGTGTTCACTCGGGGAAAATGTGTTACTAGAGTTGCCACTTAATTTATTTTTTGTTAGGGGAAAATTAAGAAAGAATCCCAAGTGACTCCATTTGACAATTAACCTATTTTAGATCAATTGGCCCAATGAATGATAGGCACTAGTTTGCGAACTCAAAGTGGATTCGGAGACTATGTCATGCATATTTGACTAACCAAATTTTATGTATATAATGCAGGATGTAAATAAAGAGTTTAAGAGAATGGTTGACTTGTTACCTAAGGTAATTGCCCAAGTATGCCTACATACTCTCGTTTGTATGAGAGATCAAGGTCAATGTAGTTCGAGAAAGCCTATTTAAAGGCGTGTAGAAGGGGAAATGCATGTATACATGCTGTGTGTGTGTGTCTCAAAAGGATTGACAGGCCTTAGGGCAAAAAATGTGATTTAGGCACTTGGATGCCAAAAAGGTGATTTGTTTAGGTCTAGGGACCAAAAGTGATTTGACTGCCCTTGGAGCCGAACATGTGATCTAAGGACCAAAAATATAATTTGACAGGCCTTAGGGCCAAAAATGTGATTTAGGCACTTGGATGCCAAAAAGGTGATTTGTTTAGGTCTAGGGACCAAAAGTGATTTAACTGACCTTGTGGCTGAACATGTGGTCTAAGGACCAAAAATATAATTTGACTGGCCTTAGGGCAAAAAATGTGATTAAGTTGGCGCTGTGGCCAAAAGTGTAATCTGACTGGTCTTAGAGCCGAAAATGTGGTTTGGTTGGTGCTATGGCCAAAAGTGTAATTTGATTGGCCTTGGGCCGAAAAAGTGGTTTAGGGACCAAAAATGTAATTTGACTGGCTTTAGGCCAAAAAGGTGGTCTAGGGACCAAAATTGTGATTTTACGGCGTCGAGACCGAAAAGGTGGTCTTGGAACCAAAATTGTGATGTTATGAGGTCTTGGGCCAAAAGGAGTGATTTTTAGACCTTAGGGCCAAAAGGAGTGATTTTTAGACCTTAGGGCCAAAAATGCAATTTTGCATGATATTGGGACCAAAAAAATGTGATTTATTTAAATCTTGGGGCCAAAAGGGTGATTTAATTAGGCATTAGGGCCAAAAAAAGTGATTATGTGGGCACTTGGGTGCCAAAAGGTGATTAAGTGATGCAAGATGTATGCATGTTTGAATTTAGGGGGAAAAAGAGGAGCATTAAATCAAAAAGATTGAGTTTAGATGCATACCTATGGTAACCGGCGTCCACTTCGTAGCTTTAGCTTGATTTGGACTTTTAATTAAGTGTTTGTTAAAGCATGAATGCACAAAAACACAACAACGCAATGCAAAAAGCGGTAAAGAATGCCTAGTGATAAGGAATCG
This sequence comes from Croton setiger, assembly GCA_948099555.1. Taxonomy (NCBI): domain Eukaryota; kingdom Viridiplantae; phylum Streptophyta; class Magnoliopsida; order Malpighiales; family Euphorbiaceae; genus Croton; species Croton setiger. The sequence continues at coordinate 11,301 of CANUEY010159683.1, read as the reverse complement.
CTAAAAGCAAAAAGGGAGAAGAGAGCAGCTGTCAACACAGCTCCAGCTGTGACTAAAAAGGACCTTTGGGGGGCTATTTATAGTGCAAAAATCAGCCAAAAGTTGACCTAGGGCGCCTTGGAGGGTGGCTAGAGGTACTCTCCTAGGGCAGCCTAGGGCCCCCTGCTACTGCTTTTCGTGGGTTTTTCATTCTGGAGCCTTTTCAGGACGTTTCCGAGGCCATTTTCGTGATCCTTGTAATATTCCGGACATTCTAGCACCATGAAGGCATACTTTCGGTGAAATTTTCCGGCGACGTCCAGTCCGAGTCAACTATTTGCAGTCTGAGAAACTCGGTTTTCCAGGCCTCAAAATTCGAGTATTCACAGTTGCCCCCTATTGAGCGACATAAAAGTAATTTATGGAGCTCAGTGGTTTCCTGAATAGCGAATTTTGAGGCTTGGGTCTCGATGGGTGGAGAAGACCTGCCTTGTCATGCATAACTGGACTAGGAGCCTTATGAAAGTGGAAAGGATCAATATGAGGCAATATGGTTTGGTTGCTCTGGCCACTCTACGAGGGGTAGTAATGGATTTGGGATTTCTTGAAGGTTGGCTTTAAATTTTGGGATCTCGAAGCATACGTCTTTGGTTTCAGTGCTATGATGGAAGCAGTAGTGGGATGTGATCCAAATGGCCCCTTGGTTAGGTACGTGATCAAGACTAGCTACCTGAGATATTTTGAGAGCCTCTTTCACTTCACTAAGACATATGCCCAAACAATGTTAGTGGATGAGTAGAAAATAATTATGTCATCTCTAATAAACAAGACTCAAGGTGCTGGCCTTTGTTTTCTGCCTCTTAGCAGGTTTTCTGTTTAACAATGATCCAGGTTTTAGAGATCTGCAATTCTACCCCCTGATTAGGCAAATAGAGGAGATGAGCTGCATTGATGGCATTGTGCTGATAGAAACCCTGCTGAGTTTAGACAAAGAGGACTTGGGTTTTAATGACTGGACTGTTTCTCCAATCATTTTTTTTTTCTGAATTTGATGCTTTCTTGCACTGTTGACACTTTCTGCATGTACTTGATGTTTTCCCCGAGTATCGAACTTGGTTTATTTCTCAAGTATGACCGATTGAGAAGCTAAGAAGGAACGCACTGCGGAGTGACCTAGAGGGGTGGATTCAAGGTTCAGGTGAGGTGACTGCGAAGAGATTAAGATGACTCCATAAGGTGACAAAGTTTAAGGAAGACATTGACAACGTTGCCCTTCGCAGAGAACGAGAGACTTAGCTTGACTTTTCATGACTTAACTCAATTTGAGAGTTTTTGTCTTTTTTTTTTTGAATGTTTGACTTGTGACTCAATTTGCTTCGGACTTTTGAATTTGGACATTTTCAAAGATTTTGTCTTTTCAAGTACAATTCTGCTTTTATTATTTTCATTTTAGCTCTAACTTTTGTCTAAGTCGCCCTTTTAGGTTTTCAACTTAGCGAGCTGCTCATTTTTCCCTAAGCCGCCCTTTCGGATTTTTGACTTAACGAGCTTTTATTTTTTTCTTTTTGTTTGCTCTAATTTTTGTTTAAGCCGCCCTTTCGGATTTTTGACTTAGCAAGCTTTTATTTTTTTTTTCTTTTTCTTTTCTTTATTCTATTGACAAAGAGAATGAAATGAGCATGCAAATTTTATTAATTTTGAACCGAACCCATGGGATTGCCTACGTATCTCCGTAATACATTTTTTTTCTTTTCCTTACAAGGGAGAATCAGGTTCACGTAGTTCTTATTTACAAAATGCATGTGATGTACAATGAGTGCTCCCATATAATATATTTTTAATTGATCTAAATTGCATGGATTTACAAACTCCAAACCATCTAGATCTGCTAAGATGACAGCTCTGCCGGAAAGTATCTTCTTCAGAAGATAGGGTCCAGCCCAATGAGGGCGAAACTTCCCACGGGGATCTATGATTGGTGCTCTGATTTCTTTTAAAACTAGAGAGCCTTCTTCCAACTTCTGATCTTTGACCTTCTTGTTGAAATGCCTAGCCATCCATCTTTGGTATGCTTGGATCTGATGCAAGGCTTGTAGTCTTCTTTCATCTAGACCCAAAAGTTGATAATGATAATTATTAATCCAATCGGCCTTATTGATCTGACCATCTTGGATAACTCTTGCTAAATGAACTTCGAGTTCAATGAGGAGTACTGCTTCCATTCCATACACTAAGTTATACAGGGTTTCCCTAGTAGGAGTTCGGATTGCAGTTCTGTAACCCCATAAGGCATAGGGCAACTGTTCATGCCAGCCCTTATGGTTTTGAACCGTTTTTTGTAGGATGACTTTTCATTCCGCAACATCAATCATTGAGGCTAAAGTGGCTAAAGCATCAGTGAATTGGTTATTTGTTCTAGGCAAATAATCAAATGTCAGAACCTCAAATTGCTGAGTTAATCTGTCTAAGCATTGCAGGTAAGGAACCAGACGCTCTTCTTTTATTTTCCACTTCCTCAAAACTTGAGAGACAATCAGGTTGATCACCGAAGACTTTTAAACTCTTTATCCCCTGATCCAAGGTTGCTTCTAACCCTTTGATACAGGCTTTATATTTTGCTTCATTGTTGGTGTAATCGAAGTTTAGTTTGACTGCAATTGGAATGTATTCGCCACAAGGAGTTTTGAATATCACCCCAACCTATTGCCATGATGATTAAAAGCTCCATCAAAGTACATCTCCCAAACAGCACTTGCTACATTCAAGAGATCTTCATCAGGAAATTCTATCTCTTGCATTTGAATTGTGATGTGTGATTCAGCTAGTTGGCTACTATGACCCCACCATTGACTGTTTTTCTTTGAATGAACTTTAAATCAAAGGTTGAGCACTGAAACTCACTTAGCCATTTTGTTATCCAGAACGGCCTCTCTATAAGGAATTTCAAGGGACTCGATTGTGAATACTCAAATTTTGAGGCCCGGAAAAACAAGTTTCTTAGACTGCAAACAGTCGAGCCGGACCAAATGTCCGCGGAAAATGGTGTTGGAAGTATGCCTTCATGGTACTAGAAACGTCCGGAATATTACAAGGATCATAGAAATGGCCTCGGAAAAGTCATCAAAGTCCTGGAACGGCCCGAAAAGCTGAAACAGCGGGCCCTAGGCTGCCGTGGGAGGGTGCCCCTGGCCGCCCTCCAGGGCTCTCCGGGCCGCCCTTAGTCAACTATTTAAGCGAAAATCACCTTATAAATACCCCCTATCAATACCTTTTTCGACACCTTGAGCTGTGTTGACAGCCGCTCTCTTCTTTCTCTTTGCCTTTGGTGATTCCTCATCTCTAGGCAATTCTTTACTGCTTTCTGCATTGCATTATTGTGATAACCTGCATTCATTCATAATAAATACTAATAAAATAAGTCCAAATCAAGCTGAAACTGCGGTTTGGACGCCGTTTACTACAGATATGAATCTAAACTTAATCCATTTGGTTTAATTCTTTTCTTCCATTTCTCCAATCATGCATACATGACATCTACATGGCATAATCACACCTTTTTGGCCATAAGGTCTAAATAAATCAATCTTTTGGCTACAACGCCACCTAAATCACTCTTTTTGGCCTCAAGGCCTAACAAATCAAACTTTTTGGCCGCAGTGCCATCTCAAAAATTCTAGTTTTGGTCAAAAGTCCTAGAAAAGCCAATTCTCCCCAGAGGAAGCACCCCAAAACTTTTTTTGTGGCCAAAAGGTCTAAAAAGTCACACTTTCGATCATGGACGTCGTAAAACTCCCATTTCAGCCAAAAGGCCTAAAATCACACTTTTGACCACGAACGTCGTAAAACTCCTATTTCGGCCAAAAGGCCTAAAAATCACACTTTTGACCACGGACGTCATAAAACTCTTATTACGGCCAAAAGGCCTAAAAAACACAGACGTTGTAAAACTCATATTTCAGCCAAAAGGCCTAAAACTCATACTTTCGACCCCAAACATCGTAAAACTCCAATTTTTGGTCCAAAGACCATATTTTGGCATCAAATGACTAAAACAAACCTTTTGGCCAAAGGCCCGCCAATCATTTTAACACTCACTCAGACACTCATGGCATGCATAAATGCATTCCTCCCCCTTCACCATGCCTTTAAATAGGCTATTCCGAACTACATTGACCTTGATCTCTCATTCAAACGAGAGTATGTAGGCATATTTAGGTTTAACCCCGAATAGTAGGTCCATCCCTTCAAAGCTCCTCATTTACATCCTGCATTACAAACACTTAAGAGAATAGGATTAGTTAGATGACTGCATGACGTAACCTCTGAATCCTCATCGAGTTCAAAGATTAGTGTCTTTCATCCATTTGGGCGATTAACCTAGAAATAGGTTAATCGCAAAACGAAGTCACTAGGGGTTCTTTCTTTATTTTCCCCTTATAAAAATAAATTAAGTGGCGACTCTACACAAACATTTCCCGAGTGAACATCCTCCGGTCAACCCGTCCCCACGGGTTGGCCCGGCGGCTCAAAGGGCTTCGGCAACGGTTCATGTCGATTCGGCAATGACATAGGTAGTATAAGATGATAGGTAATGTTGCAGCTTTGTGTAGGCCCAAACCAGAGCTAAACACAACTTCTCAATTCTGTTGTACTTGAGCTCATAACCAAGCACTTTTTTGCTGAGGTAGTAGACAGCATTTTCAACTTTTGATTTTTCTACCTGTTGGGCTAATAAAGCTCCCATAACTTCATCTTTTACTGATAGGTAAAGTGGTAATGGCTTACCCAGCCTAGGAGGCTATAGTACTGGTGGAGTTAGCATGCTTGACTTTGTCAAAAGCCTTCTGGCAATCTTCGTTTTGTTCCCGGGACACTCCTTTTCTTAAGAGCTTGAAGATTGGACAACATGTGTCCGTTAACTGTGAAATAAACCTGCTGATGTATTATAGTCTCCCAAAAAAACCTCGGATTTCTTTTTCGGTTCTCGGAGGTGGTATTTCCAAAATTGCTTTTGACTTGGAAGTATCAATCTCAATACCTCTCGGCTAACCAGATGACCTAGGAATACACCAAAGGCTGCACTGAACAAGCATTTAGCTGGATTGAGCTTTAGATTATACTTTCAAAGTCTAAGGAGAACTTCTCAAGTTAATGAACATGGCTCTCAGCTGTTTCTGAATTGATGACCATGTCGTCCACATATGCTCCACTTCTTTGTGGATCACGTCGTGGAATATTGTTGTAGTCATTCTGTTGACAAAACATTTTTAGTTTTGGGAGTTGCCGAAGCTAATCGGTCTTAAAAATATTTAAAAGAGTAGCCATCCCATTTCGGGAAAACCAAATTTTAATTTTCAAAAATGACTCCGTTTTTATTTTGAAAGGCACTGGTCAAATTTCAGAGATTCGGGGTAAGGGGGTTGGGTACGACGGTTTAAGTTACACTTAAACCGCCGCCCGGTAAAACCGGCCTCTGGTTTGTTTTTCTTTCCAAAATTTAAGTTTTAAATAAAAAATTCATTGTGTGATTAAACTAATAATGTTCCTAATTGGCGATAATCGGTCATTTGTAAAAATTAAATCAAACAACGAAAACAATTAAAGTGCGGAAATTAAACGTGAAAATTAAACAAACCCTAAACTAATTATTCTTTCTCCGATTTGGAGAAAATAATTACAATTAAAACCCTAATTAAATTTACATTCTACCCAAATTATCCCAAATTAAATCCAATACCCAAAAATTAACTAAAACAAACATTAAAGGAAAAAATTACAAAATGGTCCTTAAAATAAGAAAATTACAAATTAGTCCTTAATAATAATAAAAGCACTCATTCAAACCATAGACTATGCCAAATCAAGTAAAGAATCATTCATCCATCAAAATAACATTAAAAAAGTAAATAAAACAAAATTACAATTAAGCCCTCCAATTTTATAAAATTACAAAGTTGCCCCAGAATAGAAAAAGTACCTAAATCACTTTATATCATGTTCATAAATGTGAAAACTACATCAATCATATAATTTCAACAAAACAGAAATAAAACATGTTGAATTTATAACTTGGTACCTTGACTTTTGATAAATAACCAAACTACCTTCATTTAAATCATTCAATCCAGCATGTTTTCCATTTAACATATTCTGTCTGTTTACTCATTCCTTATTCTTAAATCATACCTATATGTTTTAACTTTCTCAAGCTGACCTTCAATCTCAAAAACAGAAACATACAATCTCAATAAACAACAAGAACAACAATGTTCCATACAGATTCAACATGTGAGATCATCAATGTTCCAGGAATGACATCTTTATGAATATATTTCTCATGTTCATACAGCACAATGCCAACAGAAAGAATAAATCAACTTAACATTTAACAAATTTTTGACAAAAGCTTTTTATATAGATCCTTGGTTGATGAACATGAAATGGGATTATGAACCTAGGTTATATCATGTTTATATTAGCTAAGAACAGATCCAAATGCAAGAAGCATTTGAGATAAAAAGCTTCTGGACTTAAATAACATAACAACATGCATCTGGCTAAAAATATAAGGAGTCTACAGCCCTGAACAGAACTCAACAAATAAGGCAGACTTGGATAATCCCCTAACAATAAAAACACTTTTTGTTTAAATGCATAGATACTCATGTTAATTAAAGACAGATAATGAAATGATGACTATCAAATAAAAACATAGTTCTGAAGACTGAATGATTATGACAGAAGCAGAGATCTAATCAAGAAATTTTAACAACATCAACATTCATACTAATATTTCCTGAACCAAAGGAATAACTAAACAGATTCATGGCAGGTTGTTCATTCAATAAAAGCTCGATGTTCAACACAAGTATTGATTTCTTAAGATTAATTGACTCATGTTTCCAACAACAATTGCTTCAGAGTTAATGAAACAAACAACAATTACAAAGGAATCTCTCAGCATCAGTAAATATCATTCAAACAGTTAGGAAACAATATGAATCAAGAAAATGAAGCCAAGGTTGAAACCAATATAGCAAAAAGGAGTACGAAAGCAGTGCAAACTTCCAATTATCACACAGATTAAACCTCATGAATTCCAGAATCATCAAGGAAATAAGTAGAATCAAAGACATTGATAAACAGAAATAGTTTTACAGAATTCAATCAGGTTCCCATACATCTCCATTCATTTTCAATAAGCAAATTGAAATAAAAACAGAAGGAAAATTTAGAAGTACCTCAGATTAGTTAACTTTACACAAAAAATCCCAGAATCCTTTATAGCAAGCTCTCCCTCTCCAACAAATAATTTACAGAATGAAGAAAATAGAAACTAGTTTTGAATCTCGATTTCAAATTAAGTTTTGAATCGAGAAACAAACTTCTTTTTTTTTTTTACAGAAATCGAATCCCTAATTTTTCCCAATTTTTCTTGAAAATAAACCCTAGAAACTAAATCTTACAGAAATTCTTTCTTCTTCTCGATTCTCTTCTGGAATTGCTCTCTCTGGACCTCTCTCTTTTTCTGGAACCTCCTCCTGGAATGTTCTCTCCTTTTCTTTTTATCCCTTCGGCTGCCTCGTCTGGACGCGTCTGGTTTTCCAGTGTTTCCCTTGTTTTTCGCTCAAGCTTCCACGTATCCATTCTATTATGCCATGGAGTAATCTTCTACAATCACTCCCATCCTAGCTCAACTGCAATCGTCCTCTGCCTTCATCGTCTTCTTCCTCTGGCCGTTTCTGTCTTCGTTCTTCAGTTTCAGTTCAAGAGTTCTGTTCTTCGAGCTCTCGTGTTTCAATCGACTGTCTTCAACTGTCTGTTTCTTATCATCCGTTTGATTTCTTTTTTTTTTGTTTCTGTTAAACTCAAAACGACATCGTTTCAACATGATACGGCGCGTTTTGAATAAGAATTTTAAATTGAAATCAGTTTAATTCTGAACCGAACCAGTTCGGTTTGATTCAGAATTAAACTTTTCTCTTTTTCCTTTTATTTTCTTTTTCTTCAACTTTTGACCCCTGAACTTTTATTTCTCTTTCAATTAAATCCCTCCTTCCCTATTCTAATTTTCAATTCTTCCTCATTTCTTTTCTTTTTCTTCAATTAAATCCTTTTTTTCAATTTTATTCATTTTTCTTCCTTTTTTCTTCTTTTTTAATTTTTCTTCTTCTTCTTCTTTTTTCTCTCTTTTTTTTTCTAATATATTTTTTAAATTTTTTTACAAAATAAAAACTAATACCAAGATTAAAATTAAAATAAAAAATATATATTTTTTGAATATTTCTTTTTAGATTTTGGGGTAAAAAATCGAGCGTCAACACATTCTCTGATAGGTTGCCCTAACATTCTTGAGTCTAAAAGGCATGACCCTATAACAGTAGGTGTCCCACTCTGTAATAAAGGTTGTCTTCTCCTTGTCAGGGGGATACATCATTATTTGGTTGTACCCGACAGCAAGATCAGTCAATGAGACTGTCTCATGTCTAGCCATTCGATCAACAAACAAGTCATTATATGGTGAAGGAAAGTCATCATTAGGACAAGCTTTGTTCTAGTCTCGGTAATCCACACACATCCTTACTTTGCCATCCTTCTTTGGGATTGGTACAATATTGGCTAACCAAGTAGTTTGAACGATGGACTCTATGAACTTATTATCTAACTGCTTAGCTACCTCTTCCTTGATCTTTAAAGACCACTCTGGCTTCATTCTTCTCAACTTCTGTTTGACAGGCTTTGCCCCAGAAAAGTTGGAATCTTGTGCACTGCTATTGCTCGATCTAACCCCGTGACATCGCTCGGCTTCCACATGAAACAGTCGTCGAACTTTTTGAGGCACCCAACAATATGATATTTATGCACACAATCATATGCAATGAATGTAAATTCATTTTCTTTGTCAACTATTATTTTTTCTTTTGTATCTTTTTGTTTCAATTTTTTCTTTATTTTTTCCAGAATGTACTTGGAAAAATGACAAGGGGTGTAATCAGAAAATTGGATAGTTTTATTAAGGGGGAGGAAATTATCCTCAACAATTACATCAGACTCAAAATTTGAGTTAATAGACTTAGGATCAGACTTAGAAGGACTAAACTCTTACTTAATTTTTGAAGGGACATACTCTGGTACAAAAGGACTTGACTTGACACTGGATTTGACAGCAGTAGGTTATTCCTTCTCAACATACCAATTGGTTAAAGGTTCTTGAGCTGACTTGATCAAGTAGACCGGGTTCAGGACTCCTTCAAAATTCATGATCATTGTAACTTCGTCAAAGAGATTAGGATATATAAGGTCTTCCACTTGCAGGTCAGGTGAAGCTTCTGACTCCTTTTTAAAAACATCAGCAAACAGTTCCATTCCTAGTAAAATCTTTTTGTCATTAGGGTAGCAGAATGGCTCCTAAAAACCACAATGAGAAATTGTTTCTCTAGGTTTGAAAAATTAGCCATTTAAGGTTCTAAAATAAGGACGCTGATGATGCTCCAGTTTTCGGTTTATAAGCCAAAAAGACAAGACAAAACTTTGGATCGCAGTGCTGAAACTAATCGGTCTTAAAAAACATTTTTCAAGTCGCCACCCTTCGGGAACTGATTTTAGTCTTAATAAAAACTAAACCAAATTTTATTTAGAAATTTGACTCCGTTTTATTTAGGTCTAAACCAAAGATTTTGGGTAAGAGGGTTGGGTACGTTAGCCGAAATTTCAATTCGACTAACGCCCGGATTAACCAGCCTCTAAAACCAAATTCGTTTTCCAAATTTTAAGTTAAGATTTTATTTTAAAAAGCCGACTACCGATGTTCCTAATTCAGTGATTTAGGTCGTTTGCGCAAAACACACAACAGAAAGCGGTAAATTACAAAAATTAAAGAGTGGAAAATTAAAACCGTCCACCCCTTAGATCTAATTATTCTTTCTCCGATTCTGGAGAAAATAGTTACAAATTGGTCTTAAAAATCTACATTCTACCAAATTTGACCCCAAACCAAAATCCCAAACACCCAAAATAAACAAATTAAAACAAGTATGAAAAATTACAAAAAGGTCTTTGAAAATATAAAAATGTGCAAAAAAGTCCCTATCTTACGTAAAATTGTCATTCAGCCCCTAAACATGGCATTTATCTAAAGCAATCCACAAAACAAATTAAACATGCAAAATTATCCAATTTGAATCACAACATGCAAAATTTAAATTTAGTCCTCCAACTTTTCAAAAGTTACGAAATTGCCCCTGTAACATGTTAAGCCCCAGAATTGATACCTTTTATAACATATCATGCATATTAATCCCAAACAAATTACCACTTGCAAAACATTCCATTAGACTTAAGAAAATAACAAAACAGTTCCTAAAGTTGTCATTATGCTCAAATGATTCATATTGCATATTATTGACTCAAACAAGTCTGCCTATCATGCATCTTCTACTGTAAATAGCATAGTAACACATTCTATTTTATCACAGCAATTCTAGAAGATTCATCATTCCATCAAGCAATTTATACAACACTTTAATTTCAGAATACCATTCAAACAGATTTCAATCTCATAAACAATCTCATGAAACTTGCAACAATAGTAAATAAGCAGTATTTGCAATTACTTATATTTCCCTAAGTGACACCTGAATGCATATGTGAATGTAATCAATATAATAGGTACAGAAAAAAAAACAGTCTTGAACAATAAGCAGAGATCTATATACATTTTCCTATCCTAAATAGCATTATAGTAGAAACAAGCCAATAAGTTGCAAAGTTCACAAAAGGATTAAAATGAACATCATGATTTCTATCTCTCCAAACATTCAAGCAAACTAAATATAATCCAACAGAATCAAAATGTAAACAGTAATGCCAACCATTAATCATTAGGGCAATATTCACAATTTAAAAGCATAAAAGTTAGACTAGAAATTGCTACAAATGATAGTGAAACCAAATAAAATTATAGTAACAACAACTCAACAATCTCTATATTTTAACAATATAAATTCCAAAGATGAATAGGGTAATCCAACAATTGGCAATGAAAGCAAATAATTCTGAGGATCTTTATATAGCAGATTGTAAACAAGGAAAATTTAGAACACAAAACAATCAAAATATCCAATCCAAAATAAACCATTGTTGACGCTCAATTTTTGACCCCAAAATCTAAAAAGAAAATATTCAAAAAATTTTTACCTTTCATCTTCGCGTCAATGGGTACTTTGATATAATTTGTGCTTCGCACAATTTATATCAAAGTGGGGGCAAACTGTTGACGCTCAATTTTTGACCCCAAAATTTAAAAAGAAAATATCCAAAAAA
>CANUEY010159416.1:0-64525 GCA_948099555.1 Croton setiger | reverse complement strand
GTTTTTTTTTTTTTGTTTTATATTTTATATTTTTGTTTAAATTATATATATATATATATATATATATATATATATATATATATATATATATATATATATATATATATAATTAATGTGATAATGGAAATATCATTTGGTTTCATCTAAAACGCCCCTTTAAAATCTATATTATTGAATGTATTATTTCCATATAATTATTTATAGTAATTAATTAAATTCAAATTATATTATAATATAAAAAGTTAAATTCAAATTATATTATAATATAAAAAGTTGTCTTTACGTAATTATTTATAGTAATTAATTAATTGAATTTAAACTTTTTTAATATAAAAAGTTGTCTCTACATAATTATTTATAATAACTAATAAATTAAATTTAAATTATATTCTAATATGATATATTATTTGAATTATTCACAATTGAAATTTAAATTATATACTAATAAAAACTTTTATTTTAATAGCTACCAATCATATTCTAAAAACGAATATAATATAATTATTCATATAATTAATCAATTAAATTCTAATCATATTCTAATAATACTATTTTAATTATTAATTAATTAAATTTATATAATATTATAATAAGAAATATTATTTATTATAAATATAAATAATTAATACTATTTATGTCAAAAAAAAATTAAATTAATAATATTTTATTTTACTATTATTACAATTTATAATTAATGAGTACTTAATCGAGTAGATACATGCAAAGCACATTAAGAAACATTAGTATAAATAAAAGAGCAAATGGAGGAGAGACATTAATTTTCGCCAAGGCGTCCCTATAAAATATATATTATCAATGATAAAATTTTCTATATATAATTATTTATAATAATAAATTCATAAAATTCAAATTATATTCTAATAAAGGAAAATGATATTTTAATTATTAATTGATGAAATTCAAATATAATAGATATTATTATAAATATTAATTAATTAGATTCAAATATTTGTCTAATAACACATTCTACAATAAGAAAAATACTATTTTATTATTAATTAATAAAATTTAAATTAATAAATTATATAATTTCAAATATTAATTAATTAAATATAAATTTTATTTTAAAAAGAAATACCCGATAATTTAATTAATTTTAAATTATATTCTAATAAGAAATATTAGAATATTATTTTAATTTATATTAATAATAATATTCCTAATATTAACAAAAAAAATTAATATTAAACTATTCAACAACATGTATATATATTATAAAAATTATTATAGAAGATATAATTTAAAGGTTTTTGGAAGTGGATATTTCTGCTTTAAAATTCATAATTCATGAAAAATTTGTACAGACCATATAAAATATTTTTTTATTGTTTATTCCTAATTATGTCTAATATAATTATTATTAAGCACACTTATAAATGTTAGTATGATATTAATATGTATTTTTATATTTCTCTACAATAGTTAGAATTTTATTTTCCTAATCTAAATCTAATATAATTTCAATTGTTCATATATTTTTAGGATTATGGATTTATTTTGTTTATATAAAAGGTGGTTCATATAATATCTTATATATTTTGTAATTTTTTTTTTCATATATCTGACAATCTTTCCACTACTTGATGGTAAAATTTTAATTAATATGGCAGATTTAATTGATTATTGTTAATTTAATAAAATTTTTATGTTAATTACTAAACCCAAATAAATTGTATTTAATTTTTAAATTTTTTAAAGTGTTTTGCAACTCAATTACAATAATATGAGTTTACTAAAAATTAGTTCTCAAATTTTAGTGGTTTATAAAATAATAAAGTTGTAGTGATACACTTAATTTATTGATATTCATTAAGTTATTTTTTAAATTTTTTTTTAGTTTTGAATAAATAATAAATAAAAAACACATATAATTAAGTATAAAAAGCATAATAAGATATACTATTTCAATCAAAATTAAATAAAAATAACAAGTTGAAAACCTAATAGAAAAATGAATAAAAAAATATAAACAAATAACTAAAATAAATAAATCTCGTACAAATCAAGTATGAAACTAGTGTATATGAAACTTTTAGAATCCAATTTTTATGGTCATTTAACTTAACTAAAATCTCTAGTTTAATTACCTTAGATCTAATAGCATATTATGGCGGTCTAGAAGTCTCAGTTTACCTAAAGAATACAGATCAGGCAATCTTAGGAGATATACAAGAAAGAACACTAAAATAAAATAATACCCACAAGGACATAAAACATAAAAACATTGAGAAAAAGAACATTTAAAACTTTTTAGACTATTAATTTTTTTTTTTTAGCAAGAAAACCAATTTTTTTTCTAAAGGTATACAGAAGGTATACAACATGTTTCAGATTGTTTTCTGTTGATTTTTTCGGCGACATTCCGATGGTTGCGTTTTTCAGCAAGGATTCCTGCGGGCCACCTCTATATTTTCCGGCCAGAAACTGATCGGAATCTTGCTTAATATTCGCCGGAAAATTAAAAGGCTTCTCGTCTGATTCGCCTCCATTCAGCCACAGATCGGCGACGCTATGGGTTCCAGAAGACTTACCAAAGTCTAGGCTATTGATGGGTACCCTTAGCTCGCCGGTCGAATGCATGTTGGGCGGTGGCAGTGGAGTTGGGTGAAAGGCAGGCGGAGGAGTTGCAGTCCTTTCATTTTCTGTTTTTACTTATTTTAATTTAACAGCGTCCTCATATTCCGTTGGAAAATAAGTTGAGTTTTTTTTGCTTTGTTAAAACATGTCAAAGTCAGATTGCTTTTTGGTTTCTAAACGAAGCAAATAGACGAGTTTTGCTTAACGAAAATTTTACTTTTTTTTCTTGAATTTTACACAAATAAAATTTTAAAAAAGATCGAAATGGTTTTAGACATCCACATATTTCACTCTAGTTAGGCCTTCATCGGATCATAACCGCTTCATTTCCAAAAATTCAGAAAACGAAATGTTAAAAGACAAGGAACAACAACAAATTAAGAGGAAAATCATTGAGGAAAAACAAACATATAATGAGCATAACCAGTCATATTCATATACGCTCCACAATGTTTGGGGTTATTTCAGAAACGTTTCCGGAATGAGATACAGCAAAGTGTGGACAGTAATAGACAGAAAAAAAAGCACCATGTATTCGAGAGTTCAACAATTTGGGAAATTAGAACTGAAAGTTCAAAAGATAATTTACAGTTTTACACACCGAAAGTCAAATCCACGTTCATAATCTAACAAGTAAAAAAGCGGTTGTGTTCATCATAATATCTCCGCCACAATCTCTTGTTGCATTATTCAATACAATAAACGAAACAAAGCTGTTCGAATACAGCATTTGGTACCGATGCAGCTACCCCCAGTAAGCAAAAACATTTATGCTTTTTGTCCTTGGCACTTCATGGCAGCATCTGCAATAGAAAAAAAAAAGAGAATGAAATGAAGACTTTGCTTTGATTTTCGTTCTCATTATAGAAAATCTACTAGCCATACACCGACTTGGTTCAGCTTTTCCAATTCAGTACTGAACTTTGATTATATATTAAGAACTGGAAAGTAAATAAAAAATTCCAAATATCATTAACTTCACGGTTGAGTTACATTATTACATATACAGCTCAATCCACAAAATTGCTAGGCCCTCCTAACAATATTTTGGGTGTGCAGCAAAACTAGTTATTTCATTAATGTTTAGGAGTTTGAATAGTTGTTAGATGTTTGTAATAACTATTAACAAAACACAAAAGGTAAATGGGTTAAGTTCATATAAAACGCCATTTACAGCTAAATGCCACCTTAATAGCTATTCTACTGGACGCTAGAAAAAATAGTTTTTAGTTAAAACACTAAAAGCTACTTTAAAAGTTATTGCCAAGTACAACTTTTGTCAAGTTCATAAAAATAGAGGCCATGGGGAAGGCTTCACAACTTCATTAAATTTCTCAAAGAAGTTTAGCATGTGCTCAATTTCTCATGAATGGAAGTAGTCAGGGAAACTAAGCTGAAATATGACTAGTCATTGTTTTTCACCATTTTCATTAACATGACGCAGTGACTCTTATCAGCTAGACATGACCTGACTTGAGCTAAAAAGATTATGAATAGGTCATTACATCCTCCCGGAAGAACAATATTAAGGGATCTTATTTGCTTCGAGACAGCCTCTATGTTTTCCATCATAACCAATATGCAGAATGACATTAACATATTACATAAATAAGTCCAAGATACTTAATTGAAATGAACTAACTCATGCAACCTCATCCATTGGCCAAAACCATACTGATATCACATATATCAAAAAGCTCCCAAAGTATACAAGATGCGGTTCATCTAGTATTAGGAAGAAAAAAGATAGTACCTAGTGTCCATGCCCGTGGCCATGGTCATCGTGACCGTCCCAAGGATGCCTCCAGCCCTAAAAAGGCAAACCATAAATGTAATTTTCTGGAAACAAAAAACAAACGTTTCGAATCAAGGGTAAACAACAGAATCGTATCTCACCAAAACTACAGGACCATCTTGCTTAGCTCTGTAAAATATCCAAAACCTGAAATAAGTAAAAATATATAACAATCTACATTATTAAAAACAACCAACTTCTTGGATGTATAATTCAATTATGCATTCTGGAAGCTATACTTTGTATAATCCAATTATGCATCCTGGAAGCTATACTTTCTCCAATCTAATATAGAGTTCAAATTAAAATCACAAGTCCAACAGAATTACTATGCTAAATAAAAACCAACGTTAACCAGATGAATCAAATCCGAAAATCAAGACCTTTACCAGTCAATCTACCTACAGTTGATATAAACTCAATACTGCATCTGTGAAATCAAACTCTCATTTTCCAACAGCAAAAATAGATAAAATGAATTCGATTAAATAGCTCTAACAAACTCAATACCAAACAGATCGGCAATCAATACATAAAAATCAAATTATAGATAATGGCGATGGACGGATAAGGAATAAGAAAATGGAGTGCATGATCGAAAAATTTAGGGTTGGAAAGTGAGAGAGAGGAGGAAGAAAATGAAGGACGTACCACATGACGGCACATAAGCCCTTTCCGGTGACCGCGTGCCACCGTTTCGGCTGATGTATAGTCACTCCTTTGTAAGTATAGCCATCTCCGTGCCCACCGGCCATAGCGCTCTCTCTCTCTTTCTATCCCCTGCGAGAATCCCCAATTCAGAAACAGTCTATTAGAGCTTGAGAAGGTAGCTCTTGTCTGATGGACTAGTGTGTACGCACCGCACCTGATCCCGTCCTAGCTTCTGTTATGGCCCAACTTCCAAATGTATAGTCATAAAATTTGGCCCGATCTAAGTGTGGATCCCAGTTCGACCCAAATGCTTTTAAGCCTTTTTCTGGAAAACTTTTAAGCCTATGTGCCTCAGTTCCAATAAGCTGTTACTTGTTATGCAATTGTAAGGCAAACTTATAAACACGGGAAAGGACGTTAAGATATTATGTTAAAAAAAAAGCATTATGGATAGCTGGTTGAATCCTTAAGATGCAACGCAGTTTTTCAATAAAACTTTATCTGAATTTAATTACAGTAATTCAACGAATAATTTGTAATTGAATTGAATACTCATAAACTTTTCATTAACTTTTTGTAAATCAACTGCATGACAAACTTTTTTATGGTGGTTTGATGAAAAACAAGCAATCCAATTGATTTTTGCGTGTAATCTGTTTGTGAATTTCTTATATACTATTCATAAACTTCATGTATACTCTATTGTTAAAAAATGTTCTGAATTTTTATAAATTTACTGTAAACCATGGATAAACTTGTGCGTGGTGGGTTGCAAATAAACGGCTGCTAGTAATGCCTATCATGCACCAATCCCATCAACATTTTTGTTACTTAATTTCCCATTAACCATGCTCATGCAACAGAATATTCGAGTATAGATTTCAGAAGCTTAAGATCAAGTTTAAAAGAGCTAGAAACAGAGTTTTGAAATCATTAACTGATAACAGACGCAAGAAAAAAGTACACTGAATTTGAAAATATTTTTCTACCAATTATAGTAACTTTACATAAACTTAAGACAAATACAATACAAAATTTTATTATGCATAAAAATGGTTGAGAATTAAAGAATAATTATCAGCTTATTTCTGTCTAACAAACAAAATGAATAGAGAATCAATTTCTTATGGTTTCACCTAACAGATATTTCAATCCTTATAGTTTGAAAAATAAATTTATAATTCTTTATAGTTTTGGACGGCGGTTGACCCTTAGGTACTTTCTTTCGTTTAGACTAAAAAATAATTTTTGTTAGGATTCATAAGCATATTTCTTGTAAGTTTAAGAATTAAATGGAATTAGATGATAAAAAAATAAAAGGAAATTAGATAAAAGGTAAAGAAACTGCGAAACTCACCGTTGCGGGCCAAATCATATTCTTAAATTTCTTTGTTTGATAAATTTACTGGCACCTTTATTTGCTTCGATAGATAACCAGTTGACTGTAAAAACTAAAGAAAAAAAGGTTTCCTACTACAACTTCAGACTATGATTTTTTCGGCTTCCAATGGCCATTTAACAAAATCGAGAACATATTTGAATTCCTGTGGTTGAGTACTTTCTGTTGTATATATTTCTTAAATTTTGGGCAAATTTTGGGTTTATGTCACCTAATCCTAAAATTTCAAACAAGGATTTTGAGGCGATGGTAAGACAAAAGTTTTGAGGCCCAAAAGATCTGATTTCCAAGATTCAAAAGCAATATTTGCTTATTTCACACATTTTTAAAGGCAAACCATGTGAAAAAATTGGGTATCCAGGGGTACATTTAAATTATCCGTCAATACGCGGCTAAAATACTAATACTATTTTATTTTCGAAACAACATTAATTGACTACTGTGTTGAATTTAGAAAAATATATATAAAAAAAATTGACTACCGTGTTGCACGTGCTTTATTAGCCAATTACGA
The DNA here is from genome assembly GCA_948099555.1 of Croton setiger. NCBI lineage: Eukaryota > Viridiplantae > Streptophyta > Magnoliopsida > Malpighiales > Euphorbiaceae > Croton > Croton setiger. The sequence continues at coordinate 57,568 of CANUEY010159416.1, read as the reverse complement.
CACCCAGTCCCAAAAACAAAAAACAAAAACGCACATGGCACTCTTTAAATAATTTCTTTAAATATTTGAGTAGTTGCCCGAAAGAGATAATATTCCTTGCAAACCTTTTCCAACATTTAATATTAAAAAAAAGATTATCTTTATTTTTTTTAAAAAAAAAAAAACTATTTAACTGCTCAAAACATTCGAAACAGCAAAATAAATTCAAAAGGGCTCATTTAGAGGAAAAAAGAATCATTGGATGAGATAATAATCTGAAATGGGCAAAACAACAAATTCACTCTCAAATCATGCGCGAGTCACTATTCAATTTTCTAAAAATAACCAAGTCGGAATAAACCTTTAATATTTCGACCAAATTCATACCAGATATGTCTCTGCGTTCAAACGAAAACATTACTAGGTGACTTTCTGCTAAATTTCTAACGAGTTTCTTCTGATTTTCGATGATTTGATAAGAATTCTTATCAGCATCATCATATATTATTATTGTAACAACTACAACGTTACGTGAATATGAAAGAACATAAACTGATTTCATAATAAAAATCCAAAAACAATGTCTAAAACAATGTCCAGAACAGACTCGAATTTGAAGTTAAGGATGCTAGAATAACTACGGAATCACGACCGAAACAATAGTATGAAGCAATAGGAAATTCGATAGGTCTCCAGCCGTTGAAACCTGGCGGCAAGAGACTGAATTGTTTTTTGTTGCTACAAATAGTGTTTGTTACTCTTCAAAAACATATCGGGACAAATAAAATCGCAAAATCTATAACCTGCAATTTCATCGCAATTTCCGCAAAACGAAGAATAATGGTTGAGGGCGACAGTGAGCTTGAGGATGAGTTTGATATGAATATCAATATTAAAATTAATATCTAATACGAATTGGGTTAAGTATGAGTTTCATAATTTTGGACAGCGAATATTCACAAATATATGTATTCTAAATTTTGTTAAAAGAATTACAGAATTTAATAAGAAATAATTTCCTTAATTAGTAAATTATATTTTTTTCTTTTTAATATGAAGGTTAAATTTTAGTCCAATATAAAAAAATTTATTCATATATAGATGTTATTATAAAAATTCTTCAATTTATTTGTATATTACGAGTATTCGATTCATCACACCAATTTATTATGAGTTTGAGTATTAAAAAATTAAATAGGTATGACTATAGGTATATAGTAAAATATTTTTGCGGTATCGTCAAACCATCGGTTATGGTATGAGTTATAAAAAAATTAAATTGGGTAGGAGTTTGGATATTAAAATTTTCATGGGTATCTGATCCACTTTCGTCCCTAACAAGATCATCAGAAATTTGAATTTTTTTAATCGTTTTGACCCATTTTTTTTAGTGGTAAATCTTGCAAGTGCCCAATACTAAATTGAAAGAACTTGACGTGAGGATTTTAAATTAGATATCGCATATGTCATCTAATCATCGAAGACCTTATTTTATGTGTTTAAAATTGTGATAACAAAAATTTTAACATGTGAAATGAGATTTTCCGATTGTTTGACAAAAAATATGAGATTGAATTTGAAATTCTCAGGTGGAAATTTTTTATTTAATATATTTAATTGCAAGATTGAAAATGAACAAACTTACAATTTGATAACTTATGAAAATAATAAGTTTTTTATTTAAAAAATTGTATTTTGGCTTGTAAATTGACGAAGGTATCTGAAGTACTTTTATTTAGATAGTACTTACGAATAATTTGAGTTGTTAAAAGTATAAAATACATTGGTGAAAAAATTGTTATTCATAATTTTATTTATATTATTATGTTGGTAATTGTTTAAAATTTGAGGCCTTTCATAAAAATTAATTGACTTGAATGAGAATTAATATAAATATAATTATGATTTAAAATTTGAGGCGTTTCATAAAGATTGACTTAATGAAAATTAATATAAATGTAATTATGATTTAAAAGTTTCGTTCAAACTTATTTAATGGCTGAATAAAAAAAATACTAACTAGAAAAAAAAAATCCTGTCTTAGGGAAATTTTTCACATAATTGAAAATTTTTCTAAAACAAAAGTTCGATTATCAAATAATTGACCAGGTCAACCAATTCCAATTGCAGCCTTCTGACTAGGATTAGGATTAGTTATAATAAGTACGGATTAGGCACCCTTTTTCGCCTCAGCGACTATATAAATATGAAATCTCTTGTGCAGACGACAAGTCGTTCGTTTGTTTCACTCAGAGAAATAAAGAAAGAAGAGCAGTAAAGAAAATGGCGACTGTCGATCCAAGAAACGGCTTTTGCCGATCAAATTCTACTTTCTACAGTAAACGCAAGCCTATTCCTCTTCCACCTAATCTTTCCATTGACGTCACCACTTTCATCTCTTCACAGGCTCACCATGGCAAAACAGCCTTCATCGACGCTGCCACCGGTCGCCACCTCAGCTTCCATGACCTCTGGAAAGCCGTCGAGTCTGTTGCTTCTTCTTTATCTGACATGGGTGTCCGGAAAGGCCATGTCATTCTTCTCCTCTCTCCCAATTCCATTTTCTTTCCTGTAATTTGTCTTTCTGTTATGTACCTTGGCGCCATAATCACCACCACTAATCCACTCAATACTTCCGGTGAAATTGCTAAGCAAATCAAGGATTCTAAACCTTTGTTCGCCTTTACTACTTCTCAACTCGTTCCTAAACTCACTGAGTCAAGCCCGAGTCTCCCAATCATCCTCATAGATGAAGAACAGAATTCCACCCAATTCGGCGCCAAAATTGTGACGAGTTTAAGCCGGATGATGGCAAAGGAGCCGAGTGGCAGCCGAGTCAAGGAGCGAGTCACCATTGATGACACGGCGACGCTGCTTTACTCGTCTGGTACTACCGGAGCTAGTAAAGGAGTTGTATCGTCACATCGGAATATAATCTCGATCGTTCAAACCGTAGCTGGACGATTCAACGAAGATAGAGAGCACAAATTTATCTGTACTGTTCCTATGTTCCATATCTACGGTCTAGCAGCATTCGCGACAGGATTACTCGCGTCAGGATCAACGATCATCGTGCTCTCGAAATTCGAGATGCACGAAATGTTATCAGCCATAGAAAGGTACCAAGCTACGGATCTACCACTCGTGCCACCCATACTAGTTGCAATGATCAACGGTGCTGATCAGATAAAGAAGAAATATGATCTGAGTTCGTTGAAATCAGTTTTGTCAGGAGGAGCTCCACTGAGCAAGGAGGTGACGGAGGGGTTCTTGGAGAAATATACGACGGTTAGGATTCTTCAAGGTTACGGATTAACTGAATCATCTGGAGTAGGTGCGTCTACTGATACGCTGGAAGAGAGTAGGCGATACGGTACAGCTGGGTTGCTATCGGCGAGCATGGAGGCGAAGATTGTTGACCCGGAGAACGGAAAAGCCTTGACGGTGAACCAGACCGGTGAGCTTTGGCTTAGAGGTCCTTCCATTATGAAAGGTAATTAAATAGTAGTACCATACTTCAATTTTATTACTGGAATTTTTTAAGCAGTTTTTAACAAAATGCTACGAACAATTAAATTAAATTAACTGTCCATTTTTAACAAATAAACCTTTTAATTCATCAAATAGTAGAATAAAGAAATCATAACAGTCTTTTTCTTTGCAAGATGGAATCAATTGCCTCTTGTTTAAAAAAACATTTCTTGATTTTGAATTGAATAACCTAATCAGGAATTTGTTTGTTACTGATGGTTTATAATATTTTATTGTTTCCACGTGCACTAGAAGACGTAAATATCTATTTCTTGTCAAATATGCACCATGGTGTTTGCTGTTTGGTTTGTTGTAATCTAAGGTTTAATGAAGTATTTAATGTTTGGTTAACAAGTCACATCTAAACCACTAACTTAGTGCATTTCAATTCTTGTTGCAATTTATAATTTCATTATTGGCTTAATTACTGTAATTCTAACTAGTTCTAAATAAAAACAACACTAAGCCATTGATATTATATCCCCAGATGGTATTGAGTGAACTTAAGATTTTAAAAGTCGCCTCTTGATTGTAAATTATATATCATCCAATTTTTTTGTTTGTGTGATCTATCATTTGGAAATGCAATGGAGATAATTTTCTTGGCTTAATATTTTTAAACATTTGGTCATAAAACGTTTGTATTTATACTGGAATATTACAAATTGCTGCAACTTGTTTCTGTTTCTGTATTGAACCCAAAAGATGTGGTTGTTGATCTTAAATTTAACTGCCTCTATAATACTTTGAAGACAAGAGTTGTTATTTGCTAGGATTTTGATGCTTCATAGAATTTTAAAGTGTCATTTTCCATGATTGTTGGAGTGATTGCCAGTGCATATTATGTCCATATCTTTCCTGAATTTAGGGAATTTATCACTTTTTTTCTTGTGAATTATTTAGAACATCTGCTGGATCAGTCATGTTCATGGCTGAGTTGATGATGGCTAATTAACAAGAGTTTTTCTAACATACTATAGCCGTGTTCAGCAACAACTATTTTTTAGCGTTCAGTAATATAGGGTTTAGAGTAGAACCCAGTTAACATTTTGCTGTGTTTTAAACAGCTGACACTCAGTTAAACAAATGCTAAAACAACTACATGCAGAGAAACGACTATTTTTCTGAACAATTCCTATTTTTCTCAATATTTGATGGGGTTCATTTTGCAGGTTACTTTAGCAATCCTGAAGCTACATCCTCAACACTCGACCCTGAGGGATGGCTAAGAACTGGAGATCTATGCTACATTGACGATGATGGCTATATTTTTGTGGTGGATCGGTTGAAGGAGCTGATTAAATACAAAGGATATCAGGTTTAAAAACATAAATTTTCCAGAACTAGAAGCCATATTCTTCCATAATATTTCATGGAAACTGCAATTTTATGAAACATTATTTCCTGATAGTTTTGTCTGTTTACTTGTTAGGTTCCTCCAGCAGAACTAGAAGCCTTGTTGCTTACTCATGCTGACATTTTGGATGCTGCTGTGATACCGTAAGGATTCATTCTTCCATTTTGTGCATATTAGATCTCCGAAAAACAATTTGCTTTCACTTTTTTTTTTTTTTTTGCTTCTGAAAACATGACTCTGATTATAATATGATCTCAGGTTTCCAGACAAGGAAGCTGGACAGATTCCCATGGCCTATGTAGTAAGAAAAGCTGGAAGTAGTTTATCAGAAGTTGCTGTAATAGAATTTGTGGCAAAACAGGTCTGTCGTGATTTTCCAATTTCAGTTCTTTTACTACCATTTCGTTGTTTTCTGATTACAGATACTAAGATGTTGTTACGTATGCAGGTGGCTCCATACAAAAGGATCCGAAGAGTTGCATTTATTTCTGCAATACCCAAGAATCCATCGGGCAAGATCCTCAGGAAGGATCTGATAAAGCTTGCTACCTCAAAACTTTGAAGGGTTTGTTCTTCTGTAAACAAAATAAATACATCTTTCATCAAAACAAAGAACAACCTTAAATATATCTATACATCTATCAGCTTTTTTCGAGCTTTAGTACATTTTCTTAGCTTTGTCATCTGGTTAGTAAGCAATTCCTTTTAATATATTTCCATTAGAACAGAATAGAAACAAAGAACTGGATGAGCAGCTGGCCGCTGTAACTAGAACAACTTCTGTATTCATTGTAATTTCCCAAAGCAATAGTTCCGTATGCAGATTTTGAATAAGAATGCGAGTTTTTCTTGTTTTTATTGGCTTTGATCCGGTTTTTCACTTAAATTCTGCCCCTTTTCGAATGCTACAGTACCTAATGTTTCTTTGTGAATTAGCACAATAAGCAAAAATTCTGATAAATTGTTCTACCAGCAGTTCTAGAATTGTGAAAGAAACGTTTAGTAAGCTGTAATGTATGTAACAACGACTGTACGTTTTGCTTTGTATTTCTTCGTGTCATATTACAAAACAACTGAAAAATGAAAAAGAAGAGTAGAAAAAGCATACTGTGATCTAATTAAAATTTCAAACAATGTACAAACACAGAACTAGCTAAATCTATCTAGACTGGATTCTGGCTCTAAACAAGTATGGATCCATGAGAAGGAAGAAGAGGTAAAAAATTAGAACTCGGAATTCCATCACAAGCATTTAAGGAAATCAGAGCATTATTATCCACATGAACAGAAGGATTTTTTCTTAGCAAAGTGAAAATATATTGCAAGAAACCTTCTTCAAAAGGAACTTGCAGAGGTCCATGAGAATTGGGTCCAAATTCTTCCTCTGCCATTTCCAATAGAACTCTAAAAATAGGATGATTCAAATAGCAAATAGGCACAACAAACCTCTTTCCTTCTTTTGTGTATACAGCAAAATGACCTTTCTTTCTCTTGGTGATCCATTTCTGCACTATATCGCTCAATAACCTGGAAGAACTCTTCATAAGCTAGCTATTTTGTAACAAAAATTTTCACTTTTTGAGATTGGCGAGGCTCTAATATTTGCCTTGGAATGAATATATGTTGTGTTTGTGGTTGTTGGTTAATGTGGTGAGGTAATAAATAAGAAAGAAAGGAGTCACATATTTGTAGGGGTTTAGAGCAATGGTTCCAAACCGAGTCAATTTGGTTCAAACCGACAGCAAAAAAATTAGAAATTGAATCATGTCGTGGTTTAGTTCAATTCAGTTGGATAGTGGCTCGAAATTGAAGAAAAATAAGTATTAAGGCGGATATTATGACATTTTGAACCAAAAGTTGATTAATGCAACCAAAATTAATCAATCAAACTAACTTGATTCGGTTTGATTTTTGGGTGTGAACCGAGATGTAGTAATCCCAATAGATGGGGTAATGTATGGAGAGTGGGATTCTTGTGAGCTATGATAATGTTGGTGACCATTAAATGAAAGGGAAAGGTAATAATAATACAAAGCACAAAATGTGTGTTGAATGAAATAAAATGGACAAGTGATAGAAGATGAATGAATGTGGTGGTATCCCCTCTTTTTGCAATTTGTTTTCTTTTATTATGTCATGGAAGACGTCTTTTCTTTTGGAATTTTTAATTTTTGTTTTGAGGGAAGTTGATTCAGATTATATTGTTGTTTTAGAATGGACAAGCAATTTAAGGGTTCTGTGATGGAAGGAGGAAAAAATACTCTTTTTAAAGATTTTTTCAACAAAAAGAGCTCCATTCACTTTTTAAGAAATTAAAATACACTCTCCGTATTAAAAAATAATAAATTATTTTTAAAAATTCAAAAATTAATTTAAAAAAACACATTTTAAAAAGATTAATTTACTCTTTTATTTTATAAAATATTGTTGAAATTTTTTATTTATATTATAAATTGACATTATTCATTATAAAAATAACAAAAAATATTAAATATAAAAAAAATAACTTTTTATATGAAAAATATATTAAATTATATTAATTCAATAATACTCACATTAAAAATTTAACAAAAAATTGTAAAAACTCAATATAAAATATGTAGAAGAAAAAATTACAGCAAAATCAATAAAAGAAAAGTTGTAAAAAAATTGTTCAACAACAATACATATTTCATTTTAAAAAATTGTTCAACAACAATACATATTTCATTTTAAATGTACAATAATTGTTCAAAAAATATTTAGAAACAATTTATAAAATTTTCATAAATTATTCATCACATGTACCGAAAAATTATTCAGAAATAGTTCAAAAATTTACAATTTCATTTAAAATTTACAAAGGACTCTCAATGCCAACAATCACAGAAAAATCACAAAATTTTTTACAATTTGTTCGGAAATTGTTCGGAACGTATTCATATTTTGTTCTGTCTTGATGCATAACTTCAACCTTCTCTTCTAGCTCCACATATTAAGAGTAAAAAATCACAATATAAACCTATTGAAAAAGCTCCAACACCTATGAAACTAATAACAATTAAAAAAAAGAAATTTGTGAACCTGTTCATAAATTGTTCAAAATTTGATTATAAATTATTCATAAACTGTTCATAAAATATTAACATAATACACATGCAATATTACCACATTAATACTTGCATTTCTCACATTTGACACAATTATCATCTACTCTATATTCCATTCAGAAAATATTTGAAATATGTTCAAAGAAAGTTCAGTATTTATTCATAAACTTTTTAAAAAGTGTAAATAACTTGTTCATATATGTACTAAACTAAATTACTATTTAGAAATAAGCATGACAAATAAAACAGAAAGCTAAGCCAAAAAAGCAATTGAGATGGAAAATCCAAACTGATACAGAAGCATATGTAGTGTTTGTTAGTATTTTAAAAAAATTCTATAGTTAAAATAAAAAGGAATATAGGTACTTCAAGTTGTAACAAGATCTCATCCTTTAATTATTAGGAAATAAATATTATCCACATTCAAAAGAGAAATTCCAATAACTGAATGAGATAAAATAAAAATAATATTGATGTTACCAAAGAAATAATATATCTTATCAGCAGCTGCTGCTTATAATGTAACATGGTCTCTCCATTGATATCTTGTTCAGAATATGTATATAACCAGTTTAGAGACGGTTCATAACATGTTCGGAACATGTTTGAAAATTGTTTAGAACATAATCATGAAATACTATTTACAAATAGTTACAGCATGCAGGACAACAATCAAAAGTATTGCAACAATCAAAAGTATTGTAAATTTAATCTCCCTCGTTTCCATCATGAAATACTATTTACAAATAGTTACAGCATGCAGGACAACAATCAAAAGTATTGCAACAATCAAAAGTATTGCAAATTTAATCTCCCTCGTTTCCATCAGGTCAATAAAACAGTTTGCGGAAACTCTAGAAAGATTATATTACCTATATTTTCAGTATCTTCAAATTATCAGTGGATTTCATATTGGACGAATCAGAGCCAATGTTGCTCAACTGAGTGCAACATAAAGCTATAAAAACCAGAATTTAAATCTCTGAAAGGAAAGAAAAGGAAGAATCTCACTCACTTTTACCAAATGAGGGTTCTTGGCGAATTCAGGACAGGAATCCATGTGCTTCTTCAAATCAAAGTCCAGATACTCAAATACCAAATACAGGCGCTTCTCACTATGCACCACGTCTTGCAATCTTTCACCATAATATTTAAGTACAGAGGTAAACTGGAAAAAGGAAAAAGATAAATACTATGGGACAGCTGAGATTTAGGAAATATGCAAATGATGCCAAAAATTCAGCAAAACGACAACAGTAATTGGTTGGCAAAGAAGAATTTGTCCACTCTAGTAACAGTAGGTGGTAGGCCAATCTACAAAGGCTCTATAATAGTAAAAAGGATGAAAAAACAATTACACAATAAAAATCTGCAAGATGAGAAAGCTTAAGATAATTGAATTATCAATTCAATTTATGGAATCAGAAAGTTGAGAATCCCTTCAAGTAGAAATAAGATTGGGAATATTAACTCACACAGCTAAGATGCTAAAAAAAAAATTTCTGGCTACCACAAACAGATTTAGATGTTTATAACCAAATTTCTAGAAAACTGCAAAAAGATACGTTATCTGTTCACTGCTGAACCATGTATAGGTAAAGCTTCAAAGCCTGCCAATTTACATAGTCCACATGTTTCAAAATGGGACAGTGCAAGTTGCTGTAGCATCATATAAACTAAAGACGCAAAGAAATACTGAAGCGCAGTGCAAGGTGTACACCCAAGCGATATGATGTCCAAAAATATATACTACATTAGAATAATCATTGCAAATTTTTTCAAATCTAAATAAGGCTGAAACCATGTCTTAAATTTATATGAACCATAGTTTAGAAAGTTGCAATACATCTACAAATAGGAAAGTCAAAGCATGTCAGTGAAATCATGGTAACTATTGAAGTTAGAGACAGGAAGAAATAAAAAAAGGGTTAGTAGGAAATAAAATAAACTGAAATGTTAGAAAGTCAACTAGTAAAAAAAAAGGAATGCCAGATCAGTACAACCAAACCTTAAGCCTACTCATTAACTACATATATCTTAAGGGCAACTTTTAAGCAATGGTAACCCTCCATACATTACGTGTATATATATTAATTCATGTCAACATAAGTAAATCCAACAAAATAATGCAATGGTGTGAAGAGATGAAGTAACTCAAAGGCAGAAAGGCATGCAACTGATGTAGGTTACCCTAGTTTGAGTTTTGGGTAACTGAAATACATTTGTTAATAGAAGAGCAGAAAATTGGATAAAGCATAACAGCAACTGCGACACAGCTTATATCCATCAGAATCCAAAGGCATTCTATTTTTTTATGTCTCTTTAAGGAAGCAATTTGATAGGATCATAATCCAACAGCACATTGGCATAGGAGTGTAAAGATAATTGATAACTCATATCATGAACATCCACCAATTTGGAAAAAGATGATGGATCAGATGTAAAAACAAATCAAGCACACAAATTGGTGCACATTCCTTTCTTTAATCTGCAGCTGAAATTTAAGGAGCTTTCTGCCTACATTAGAGTTCTTGTGAAGTTTATTTTTAAAAATATCTAGTTCGAAATTGTAGCATGAGTTTGACAGAGAGGTAGCTCAGAGCAGGCATAAAAACTTTTCAAGTGAAACTGTCCCCTAAAACGAAAACTAAAGAAAACTGAAACGCATAACTTGAAGTATAAATTTTTGTACCATTAGAAGAAATAGTTTTTACCTTTCACCATCAGCAGAACGGAGCAAGCAGAGTTGAAGCTACATGGTTGCTAGAGTGAACACTGCGAAAAGGGACCGAATGGAAATTGCTGGAGGACAACACGGCTGAGGAAGGCAAGGGACGGCAAGTCGACGATCCGATGACTACTGCAAAGCTTCACCACGAAAGACTAATTGTTTTCTTCTACAACAATGAAACTCAACATCGATTGTCACTCTTCTATTTATTAAACGCGAAAGCAACCGTAAGAAGAAACAGAAAATCGTAGAACAAAAACTGAAAATCATAGGGAAATGCAGTTGGAATTGAAGCAGAGGACGACGATCAAGGTGAACAGAAGGATTCCTCAATCAAATTCTCCGATTTAGTAAAATCAATGATAAGAGCATCCGAGCTTCCCAATTTAGCAAAATCAATGATCAAACATCCGTAACGCCGTCGATAGTAGTCACTGCTCTTTAATCCTCCTTCACCTTCGACATTGAAAGGCGACGGAACATTGGAATCGCAACCAGTAGGAGCAACTTTCAATCCTGTGAAAGCCTGCAAATGAGGATATTTTCTCTGCCTAAAGTCTCTCGCGTCGTAGAAGGAGAAATCGATTCTTCCTCGAGCTCGTCGGTAGTTATGCTTAACGGAAATTGAAAAAATAACTGTATAAAATTAAAAAATAAAAATGGCTGTTTCGCTACTATAAAAACTTAAAAAGGACCTTCAAAAAAACTTATAAAAAATCTTTTAATTCAAAAAAATTTTTAAAGAGAATTTTAGAGAAATAACACAAATTTTATAGTAAAATTAAGAGATTAACACATATTTTTAAAAATTAAAAAAAATAGTATAATTTTTATAAAAAATTCAAAACTGCCCCTGGTATATATAGAATATATATACTTGGGTATATATTCAAGTATATATATACTCGAGGTATATATATATATATATATAGACTATATATACTCGAGTATATATACCAGTATATATAGACTATATATAATCGGTTATATATTATAATTTGTAAAGTTCATTACTATAATTTATGAAGTATATATAATAGTATATATAGTTTCATATATATTGGGTAATATGCTATTTATTCATATATACTGTTATATATACCAACAAATGAAGAATATATATGACAGTATATATAGATCATATATACTGTTACAAAAACTATGTATGAACAATGTATGTCAATTCGTGAAGGTCATATGTTGTGGAGTATATATAATAGTATATTTGATTTATATATTCTAGGTTATGTGTTATTTTTATGGTATATATATCAGTATATATAGTCTATATATACTGTCATATATACTAACAAATAGAATTTTGCAACAGATTTTGATAGCAAGCAGTTTTGAATCATTACTTAGAACAACAACAAAAAACCAACAATATCAGGTCTCTGATTTGTGTGAAATATATATAATAGTATAAATGATTCATATATACTAGGTTATGTGTTATTTTTGTGGTATATATATCAGTATATATAGTCTATATATATTGTCATATATATCAACAAACAGAATTTTACATAGATTTTGATAGCAAGCAGTTTTGAATCATTATATACTAGTTTCTCTAAATTTTGAATCAACTTTGAAATTGATAGAGAAATTTCCTACAGAAAACAAAGAAGAAGAATAGGGAAAATTGAAAACCTTTGCTGGTGGAAATCTAGAAGAAAAGAAATCTAGAAGAAGAAATCCAAAAGAATAGGAAGAGAATAAAAATCCAGAAGAAGAAATCTAGAAAAATAGGAAGAGAAAGTGAATAGAAATCTAGAAGAACAAGAAAATAAGAGGAAAGAGATCGATGAAGAAGAAGAACAACGAAATCGCAACAATTCTAATTGTAACGGGAATACTTCTAAAAAAATATATTATAAGGATATTTTAGTTCACCAATTAAAATATATGCTATTTCTTTAATTTTTATAAATCTATGCTATTTTATTATTTTAATGTAAATAATATGTTATTTGGTGCAATTATCCAATTTTAAATGGTTGGGGCTTTTTGTTGACTATATGAGATTAATTCGTTTGGTTAGTTATTCTTTTGGGCCTTCTAGAACAAAATCAGCCCATCTAAGTTGGCCAATAATTTTTGGACATTTTCCAAATTTAACCTCTGTTTGTTTCTATGGAAGCGGAGAGAATGGTTAAAAAAAAAATTAAATTTATTTAATTTTCTTTGTTCAGGCAAATTTAAGTCTGTTGGACGGAGAGAAAGGAAAAGAAGCGATTTCCATTATTTTCCTTCACTTTATATGCCCATTTTAATTTTTCCCCAAAATGGAGTGAAACGATTAAATTACCATCCTTCTCCTCCTTCTTCTTCTTTGCTTGTTGCTGCAATCTTAATACAGTTCAACAACTTAGACAGCCATTTTCTTCATTTCTTTCATCGTAGAAATAGAACTGCCATTTGGATGAGGAGTTTCTGAAGGCACAAAGTTAAAATAACATTTCATCAAAAAAATTTTTTCTTCTATGTTTATTATTTAATCAATGAAGAGAAAAGAAATTTGAATATTCTTCTTTTTTTTTCTTTTTTAAATTTACTTAAACTCGCTCATACGGTTGATCAAAATAAAATAATCATTTTTTCTTAAAAAAATAAATTTAGGAAAAAAAATACACGAATGAAAATTTATAATTTTAATTTCTAAATATAATTATTGTTTAATACTTTTTTATGAAATTAGAAATCAAGATAAAATAGTTATAAATAAAGTAAAAACTTATCCTTTCATGGTCATTAAAATCGACCTAAAACTGACTGGATTAATTAGGGACCGAACTCCAATCCAATTCAAAAGTGAATGTATTATCACTAAACTTCAAGTCAAATTAGAGTCGGGTTGAAATTGAACCAAACAATTAAATTGGAACTATGTCGTTTTGAGTGATTTTTACCTTTTATTTTAAACCTAAAAATCTCACTTACACAATGTCTTATTCTTCGTCATTCTTCATACTATGCAGTCTTCCTCCTCTCTCTACCTTCAACCACACATGTCAACGACGCCGTGAGTTCTAGCCAGCCGTGCGTAAGGTCCAAGTACTCTGCCAAAGCCCTAAAAGCTATTGTGGGATGAATCCATTGCAACATGTCCAGACGAAATATACAAGAAGTCGCTATTGTTTGCTCCTACACTACCGACCTACTCCATCAATCAACGGACTAAAGTTCCAACAGACCCAAATAATAAACATTGCATGAATTTTTTTTAGAGAATAAATTTAGTGTTGTTGAGATTTGGTCTAACTATTCTTAGGTTTTGTAATTTAAAAATTAGTCTTCTAAAAGATCCATGAATTTATGCATTTAGTAATGTTCAAAAGTTATGCAATGACCGTAAAATTGAGATCAGTTGCTAAACAATAAGATAAAATTACATATATAGATTCATAACTAAACAAATTAATTGTATTGTTTTATAACTATTTTCTTTCTTGCTTTTTTACATAATGAGAACATTATAAACAGAAACCTGCAACGAAAGGAAACAAAATAGAAAGATTAAAAAAAGAAATTGAAACAAAGAAACAGGAGAAGAAGTAGGAGAGTTAGTTCAATTGTAATCACTATAAAATATAAATATGTAACATAAACAGGAATGGAAATACAATTCTCCAATCTTCTATATCTTAATTACAGTTTTAAACAAACATATTAATATATATAGTTCTTTGATTTGTGTTTTACATAATGAAAGCATCATAGTTCATGTCCCCTCTTGCTATCCTAATGGACACTTTGGCATCTACAAGGACGAGATTGGTGGGCAGAGCTAGAGGTGGCCACGGTTCGGGCCGGGCCACGGTTCATGGTCCCCTCAAACCGTAATCGGTCAGCCGAACAGGCGGTTAAATTCCGGGCTAAAAACCGGCGGTTCAAGGCGGTTAAACCGGCGGTTCATGGCGGTTCGATTCACAAAACCCGCCGGTTCATTTACGGTTCAAGGGCTTGTACGGTTACGGTTCAGAAATTTTTTGAACCTGAACCGGTCCGCCGAACCGGCGGTTCAGGTTCGGTTAACGGCGGTTACGGACTCGGATGGTTAATGGCCGATTCAGCCGGGCTGAACCGGCCCATGACCACCACTAGGCAGAGCTAAAAGGTGTGGTTACTAATTCCAGGAATGATGTTCAAAACCTAGAATTGGTGTATTATCTGCTTTAGTAATCGCGGAATAATATAATAATCAGGAATTGTGATAAGCAACTGAAATGTTGTTCAAAAAGCCGTTAATTATAATGCAAAATATAGGGATGTTTTAGCATAAACACCAGCTGAAAATACTTTATGGCGTCCAAAGGTCCAACCAACAGGCCAATAACAATGGATACCATCGAATGAGGGGCAAATTAAAATAAATGTTGATACTTTCATTAGTTAAAGGAGAAATGGAAGAGGAACAGCTGCAATTGCAAGAAATCATGAAAGTAAAGTAGTGTTTTGAAAAACTAAAATCCATTGTTTTTTAAGTGATTCGATGATTTTAGAAGCAACAACAATTGCAAGAAACCATGAAAGTAAAGTAGTGTTTTGGAGAACCAAAATCCATTGTTTTTTAAGTGATTCGGCGGTTTTAGAAGCAACAACAATTGTTTAAATCTTGGAGGAGGCTTTGCGCAAATGGTTGTTACAGGCTATGCTGGAGAGTGATTTTCAAGGGATTATTCAAGATTTTAATGGGATCTGCTCATCGAACTTTGCAGTAGAAGACCTTGGTCCTTAAAGCTCGCAAATTAAAAGAACACTTTGATTTTGTGTAATTTAGCTATGTCCTAAAAAACTGCAATGAGTTAGCTGATTTTTTAACAAAAAAAGTACTGCTTGCGAATGTGATGGACCAAGTGCTTTGGTTGCATAATCTCTGTAATTTAAGTTTCATCTAATACACAATATCTTTGTATATATATATATATATTAACACTTGCATATACTGTTGTTGATATTTAGAAGCAAATTGTTGATATAATAAAACAGGACCAACCCCTAATTCACGTGGCTCTGCATCCATATGCACCAACAAAGCTGTCTCTCTAATTTCTTCACTTTTGATTCAAAAAGTAAAATTAATATCTCTATTTTTACAAAATTAAAAAAATGTCAAACAATAAGAAAGTGAATGAAATTTTCTTTTAAAATATGTTATTGACATTAATTAAATCATAAAGAAGGTTGAATTTTATGAACTCTCAATATTCAAACACACATGACAAAAATTACAACTTGAGTTGCTGTTAAATCTTCTACATATAACAATTTTTAATTTCTCAATTTCCTATTATTTTTGTGGTGGATGTTCTTTTTTTATATGGTCGGGTCGGGTATCTAATACTTATGTTCCCAACTTATAGTGCACACGTGTTAGCCAATGTACGCATTTGTCTTGCTTCTCCCATACACATTCATGCTTTATCTGTTTCTCTTTCCACAAAGTGCAGAACAGAAATCTTTTCCTGCCTTCGGATCCGGTGTTTTTGCCGGTTTGGCTTGGACCCGTTAAAATTGTGGAAGCATTATTTTTTTTCCAACTTTTTTGTGATTTTTTTTTTCAGAATGAGCAACAAGCTCGAAAAAATCTAAAATGATTGTAATAATTGTCTTATAATATGATGACTAGATGATCCACTAATCGCTTGATAAAAAAATTATAATGCCATTTACTAACTCTATTGATATGTTAATTTAGATTTATAATAAAATTAAACAGTTATAGTAAAAAAATTCTTTAGTCATTAAACTTTTGGTATTGGATAGAGTGCTCTAAAAGACTATAAGAGATGATAGGGAGTAAACAAAGGTTGACTAATCAATTAGCAAAATAATTAACTTCCTACTAACTACTAATCCGCCTAAATAGGATAAGATATTAAACCCCTTAAATAAGAACTAGGATTTGAATTCTAATGTAGTGAATGGAAAAAATTAAATTAAGAGAGTCGTTCTTATAATGAGTCTCTACTACAATACATGCATCTGGATTAGTTAACATATACAAATTAGGTGTTTAGAAACAACGTGAAACTCAAAAAAAAAAAAAAAATTTAAGGATACAAATGTAATAAAAGAGGCTCACTACTAGCGAACTCAATGCACAAAGTCTCTTCACCACTATATTTCCATCCCAAAATAATACTTTCATTCTACTCCTTGAAATGTTTTATTTTCGCTCCTATGCAACATATATAATTAGGAATCCATCCGATGTCACATGGCATTATTTACATTTAAAGTCATTCAATAGCTACATATTAATTTGAATCGTTCTAAATAAGTACACCAAACAGTAAAAGATTAGTTTTAGAGTTTGTCCATGTCCAAAGCAGAAATCGAACTACTGACATCTGGTTAAGGAGCGAGTATATTGAATCATTTATGTCAACCCTTCAAGTTATTATGCGAAAAATTAATAGGATGACTTTAAGTTCTTTATAGTGGAACTGAATGTCCTAAGAGTTAAGATAACTTATTCTACAAGTTTGAATTACTATAATAACAAAGAAAACAATAGGTTTCAAAGGAGAAATTGTTCTGAGGTGAGAATCTTTAAAATCAATTCCGACAAAGTAAAAACATTAATACAATCTATAGGTTTGAAGGAAATGTACGATTTTTTTTTTTTTTTAAAAAAAAAAGTATAATCAATATTAAAACTAATTTAACCAATTATACTCAAATTATGTAAAAAACAAATGAAACATGTACTGATGAGTCTTCTATCATGGATATGTTGATAAAGTTCAAGGCCAAGGGTGTATTTTTTAAGATTTACATATCCTCGTTCAAGCTCTTTCTAATTCTAATATTCTTATCTCCATCTTTCTTTATTTGGGCTTGATGATTGATATTAACGCCAAAAGTCTTTACTAGTTTCTCCTTGTGCGGACGTAAACATATGGTCGTAAATTAAGTTATCCATACATTAAATCAATAAAAAAATTTTATTTTTTTCCCTCCATACACATTTGAAGTATGAATGGCCTCAAATACATTGTGTAAATAAAAAGTTCTCATTAATTAATGTTAATTCTAAGTCTTTACTAGTTTCTTGTATGAAAATGTCCATTTGATATATTTAAAGATAATGTAACCATTGAGCGCATAGATTAACCAATTTAAGGTTTTTTTTAGCTTAATTAAAGTTTTTGAGTTCGAACGTTGAGAATGCAGTTGCATTAAAACTCAATTTGAGTGCTTTGGCGTTTTTTATGATTATATCCAGCTTGAATTTGAATTAGTCAGTACTCGTGATTTAGTGATAGAAAATTGGATGGTTAAATAATAATAATAATAATAATAATAATAATAATAATAATTAAAGACAAGTGAATGTAGGGTTTGGTTTCTTGGTGAAAGCCCAATACAATTATGCTAGATTTTTCTTATGGAAGAGTATCCTTCTTTTTTGTTATCATTTTATTCTAGTTAATGAAAGTTTTTCAATTTGAGAACAAAAAGGGTTCATCACTAGCCTTATGAATCTTCTTTTCTCAACCAATAAACTTTCATGTTTTCTAAATTTACATATGCCTATACATATTTATTCTATATCTTTCGTTAGTGGTAAGGTGGGACAACTTTTGCACAATAAATTGGGTCTGCATATTCTGTACAATAGAAAACGAAAATATCTTCAACAGAAAACCCTAATTGAAAAATCCAAGAATTGGGAATCTAATTATTCGACATGAAAGAAAAAGAAAAAATTTAGTTTGTGGTGAGAAATTAAGGTGTGGCCTACGATTTCATAATAATATCAGACATGTTCATCTCTGAAACCTCCTTCTCATTCAAATTTCACATGGTGTTGCTTCACCAAATCTTTTCAAACCCCATATATATAACCCCTCATACTTCTCCTTTTTCCTTCACAAACTAAACCTAAAATAAAGAAAACCCTAATTCAAGAACCTGAAAATGATAAACCCTAAACGCGTCATCGAAATCGCAAGCAAATGGCAAACCGCAGCTTCTCTTGCTAGAAGAAGAAGAAGCATCCTATCGACAAGTCGTTCGTCGTCTTTCAAGAAAGGCCATTTTGTAGTTTACAGTTCTGATAACAAACGTTTTGTCGTTCCTTTATATTATCTTAATCATAGCATCTTTAAAGAATTGTTTAAAATGTCGGAAGAAGAGTTTGGGTTGCCTGGCACAGGTCCTATCGTTTTGCCTTGCGATGCCGTTTCGTTAGAATATGTTATTTCTTTGGCGAAACGACAATTTTCGAGGAGGAGTCGTTCGTTCGTTCCATAGTTGGTGGTCAATGTTCTTCTAGTGGAAATGATTCTTGTAACCGACAGATACTTATTCAAGGGTTCTGAAATTCAATCTTTATATCTTGCTAGGGTTAGCTTTCTTTCTTTTCTGCTAATGAACATATTATATATATAATTTTGTGAAATTTAATTTCATTTTAGACTCTTTATTTTTCTTTCTTTTCCTTAATCTTTCATGGGTATGAGAATTCATTTGTTTATATTAATAAATTAGTGTGACAATTTAGGGTTTTTTAGAAGACTAATATTATAGGTTTATACTTACATAAAATGACAAATTTTTTTCCTTTTTTTTTGGAAAAAAAAATGGTTTTGAGATTTCAGAATTATTAAATCAAAATGAAATTATTTGATTACTATGATTTTACTATGTAATTTTAACTTAATATATTGATTCATCTAATTAAACAACCAATAAAAAGAAAAATGTAATGGAGAAAAACAAAATTCTGAAGATTTTTTCCAGATTTTTTGTTTTAATTCATTTGCTTCAGATTATGAATTATAATATTTCAAATTATAAATAAGTTGATTAGCCATAGGAAGTTATTTTCAATAAATTTTTTTATTCAACTACCATTTGGTTTTATTTTATTTAAAAAAAAAAAAAAAAAAAACTACCATTGATTTGCGCACATTGGTTTTCATGAAGCTGAAAAATCCATATGAGCTAATAATTCATACCCATAATAAATAGAATACTACTCATACTTGGACAAATTTCAATAAAAACATTCAAATAATTGAAATCGTCACTTAAATTAACATCTTTTTCAATTGATTTTTCTTTTATTTTTTATAGTAATATATGGTTTTGTAGTTCAAATAGTTCTATTTAGTTAAATAATTCTCTAAGATTTTATCAAATCTTTCAATACATCAATTAAAACATAGCCAACCAAAACTTACTGTTTTGTGTTTATTTTTAACTTTTGTTGATTTGTAACTTTTTATATATAATTTGTAATGATTTTGTAGCGTATAATTAATAACTAACAATTGGTTAATTATTTGAGAAAATGTTTTAAATTGGTTAATGGTAATCTTTTAAAACATAATACTAGGATGTAAGAAGTATTTTGAAGTGAATGTTGGTTTAATCTATTGGGTTTGACTTAATAGTATGCTTGCATCTGGTTATTTTAATTATATGATAATTACTTAAACGGTAAAGGTGTCAAACTATTCATAAAAATACTTTCAACTTGTTTATTTTAATTATATGATATGCAAATGTCATCAACTTTATAAACTAGTATATATGATAAAAATGTGCCATTTTGCAAATTGCATTATGCTATTATTATATATATTGCTCCAATAATAAATAGAGCAATAAAATTGGAGATTGCGGCCATATGGATTGGAATGGAAGAATTGGGAGATATCTTTAGGGATTTTGCATTTACGAATTACGAGGCAGCCATTTTGGAATTAACTACAAATGGTAACTAAAAAATTATCAACTTGATATATGTTGGAAATTATATATATACTTATATACATCCAGAACCCACAGAATTTCAAGCAAATTGGTTCATTCTACTTATCGTTTATATAAAAAAAAGTTCATCTCCCATTACTAATAAGTCTGAATTTAAAAAATGTCCCAAATATTTTTCAGAGACACAAAAAAATCTGTATCTATACGCACATGCATTTTGTAGTTATAAATTGAGGAGAACTTCATTCCTACTTCACTGCAATTCATTCAAATTAATTAGTTTTAGAGTATAAGTTTTAAATTAGTTATGGTCAGCTTGAAGAAAACTTTTTGTATTTGCAGAAGAAAAATCTCAAGACCCAGTCTTAGCTCTAGTACTAAGATTGCTGCTAAGGGTCATTTCGTCGTTTATTCGTTGAATAGGAAACGATTTGTCGTTCCTTTAACATATTTGAAAAACGACATTTTCAGAGAGCTGTTTAGAAGGTCAGAGGAAGTGTTTGGGTTACCAAAAAATGGTCCTATTACCTTGCCTTTTGATGAGGGTTTCATAGAGTATGTTATTTATTTTGTTAAAACACGTATTTCTAAAGATCTTGAAATGGGATTTATCCATGCACGCTGTATAGGGTAAATGTACTTTTGATTTAAATAATTTCCACATTTTTTGTAATCATTTATGAATTCTGAAAATGTTATCTTTTTTAGGTAAGTAACTTGGTAGTTATTCCATAATTTCACTTCTAATAACTTGACATTAATTTACGAGGCAGAAATAACGTCATGAATTATCATATATATATATGATCAAATGAGATCACATATAACTAATGATATCTTTCTCCCTTCAAATTAGACCCTAAATTTGGTCAATTTGCTCAATGTATGCCTTTTTCACTACTTTCTAATTTTAAAATAGGGTAAAAATTGGCAAAATTATATAAATTTATCAAGTTCAATGTGTCATTTGAAAGAATTTTATACATTAAAATTAAGAACACGGGTAAAATCGATCTATTTATAAAAGGACAAATTTATCATATAACACAAAACAATATTTTACGTTGCACAAAAATAAAATCTCATAAAATATGGCACAGATTTTTTAATATTCGCAAACTACCCTAAACAGTAAATACAAAATACGTTTTTGAAATATTTTTCAAAGATTTACTTTCAATAAAATCACTTTTAACCATGATTCACCTTATTTATTATCATTGTTGCCTTTGATAAATTTCGAGGATGTTTTTGAAGATTCTAGAGAATCGAAAGAGCTCTTGGTATTGGAAGAGAAAAGCGTCTCAAAGAAGCCAGATATGAAGTGTGTGATTTTGCTTTGATCATTTTGATTAGTGTTTATGTGTTTTTAGGTCATTGTTGCTCGGAACAAAATACAGCCCTAACAAGTTGAATTGGGCATTTTTATGCCTTGAATGTGGATTTTTAATAATATAGATAAGTTTGTTGGATTTAGATTGGAAATTAAATTGCTGGTACATTAGGACTCGTTATGAATGTTGTGAGGAAAGTGGAATAGTTGTTGATAAATGACCAGCGAATGGCTTAGTATATTAATAAATCTTGCTTCATGGAGCTGCTAATTTTCGTCTCTTATGTATCCTCAACATCTCATTGTGGGACTTGGAGAGTTTATTAAAGTAAGTAAAAAGCTTATCTTAGGAGCTGATTAATATTTACTAATTTCAGTTTCATATCCCATTAATAAGCTTTAATTGAAAGGATATGGTTGATGACCGGAAAAGAGAGCAGAGGGAGCAAGAGTCATTGCTCATGTAAAGTAAAACTATACACAACTTACATATTTATTGTATAAACATCGGAGCTTTGTTTTTGGGGTTCTATACTCTGTAATTGTGGAATTTATGTTTAAATATATGAGAATGTATTTGTAATATATGTGAAAATAATTATTTTTTTTTTCATGATTTGTATATAAAATATTTGAGAAAACGTGAGAATATAAATTAACCATGAATATTTTATACTTTAGCAAATCGATCCTAATTTCACGAGAAAATAATTTTTATATATATATATATATATATATATATATATATATATATATATATATATATATGCCTAAATATGTTAAGAAAATAAAAATAAATTAACTTCCTGATTTTGTGAATAAAAATAAATAATAATAATTTTATTTCCAGCAAACTGATTTATAAAATGAAAGGAAATAATTATTTCCATCAAAATGTTTTAGAAAATAAAAAAAAAAATTTATTCCTGAGAATAAATTTATTTCCGGGACCAGTTTACCGAAAATAAAAGAAAATAAATTTATTTTTGATGAAAGATGACCGGAAGTGTAAATAAATAAAAAGAAATAAATTTATTTTTCGTTAGTCAGCTGAAAAGAAATAAATTTAATTTTTGTCAACTGGTGTTGGCCGGCGATCTTTCGATAATAGTGATTAGGCATAAAACACTTGAGAAAATAAAAAAAAAATATATCTATTTACAAACTGCTGGTTAAAAAAATAATAATATAAATAAAAACATGTTTATAAAATAATTTTAAAATATAGTATAAAAATGTTCTAAACATAAAATTGGTAATATACTAAATCAAAACATTAAAAATTGGTTTCCGCACAATTTCCTTTATAAAATTCAAAAACCAAGACTAGCTTAACGTTACAGATGTAAAACGCAAAACTGGCTTTTTTACTCGGGCTCTTGCAGCCCAAGACAACATTGGATGTCAGTGTTTCGGCCCATTTTTATTTCTTTTCAAACTTACACTTTCTTATATTTTTATTTTTTATTTGTAATTTATTTTTATATTTTATTTTTAGGAGATATTTTCATTATATTTGTAAAATTTTTCATTTAATAAAATCATATTTTTTTACGTAAAATAGTTTTTTGCATAGAATTATTAATTTTCTTTTAGAGATGCATGGGAGATTATTATTTTTAATTCAATGATGCATGTTGATTTTAATATAATGTGATTAGGTTTTAAGTTAAGGATATAGAATGAAAAGTCACAATCAGTGCTACTGTGGCAAAGCAAATTAAAATTTGCTTTTTAATAATTACAATCAAAGATCAAAACTTTTTATTTTTTTAATCTTTTATTAAATTTAGCTTTCATGAAATATTATTATATTCACCATAAGATTGAGCAGTAGATTATACCAAGCACTATTTATTTTATTTAATTATAAAGCAATTAGACAAAAGGATTTAATTAAGAAATGGTCCAAAACATTCTTATATATCAAAGCAAAGTTTTAAACTTTTTATTTGAATAAATAAAAGAGTGGGTTTAAAAAGCAGATATAATTTATGAAGTAAATTGTAATTTTTCTTTAGGCAACAATGTCAGTCAAAATCATACCTACATTAAAAAAAAAAAAATCAGTCAAATTTAAACTATATATCAGTCGTCGCGTTCCTGTTCTGTCACTAAACCATCCAATAGAAGCTTTGTTGTTAAAATTATAAATTATATTTTATGTATGTAATGTAAATGTTGCTATATAATGTTTAGACATTATCTAGAGATATAATATTTGTTAAAAAACTCTAAAGATATAATATAATATAATATAATTATAATCGTAGAATCGATTCAAAAGTTCCAACAATTTTTTTTAAGGAAAAAAGGATTCAATTTCATTAAATAAATTTTGCCTTTTAATTATTTAATAAAAGGTTTTGCTTTTTTTTTTTAATTTATTTTTGCCCTCTTGTTCTTCTTTTTATGGCGGTTCTTGTCTAAAGATAATTATTTTTGTAAAAAAAGTTGTAGCACGAAAAGGAAAGGTGGTTAAAAAAATAAAAAGAAATAAATGAGAAAATAAATTTTAAAGTGTAAACGAATATTAATAAATTGAATAATATTATAGATCGCACAGTTGAGGTAATTTCCCTTTTAAGCGTACATCAAACTTATGTTGATTGTGTGATCAACCAAAATCAAACTCGAATTCTCAACATATTCTCTTCTACAATGTATAATAATCATCGGACAACATCCTAATTCTCATTTCAAAACTATTTTAATAAAAGAATCAACAAATAATAGATAAAATTATTTTTGGATCATTAAAGTGTTGGTTAATTTGCTATTGGATCATCATGTTTTGTATATTAGACTCTTAGGTCCTTAAAGTTTGTTATTATTAGACTCTCAAGTCGTTCCGTCTAATTTTCTTTTACTTTATATGAAAATGACATTTATACCCTTTTAAAATTATTTCTGAGTCCTTAAAGTATTGGATAATATATTCTTGGGTCATCGTTATTTGCAATTAGACTCCTAAATCCTTAAGATTTGTTATTA
The DNA here is from genome assembly GCA_948099555.1 of Croton setiger. Classification (NCBI taxonomy): domain Eukaryota; kingdom Viridiplantae; phylum Streptophyta; class Magnoliopsida; order Malpighiales; family Euphorbiaceae; genus Croton; species Croton setiger. The sequence goes on along the minus strand of CANUEY010159416.1, from coordinate 32,819 downwards.
TTAGACTTTTAGATCATTCCATCTAGTTTCTATCTGATTTTATGTTAATTTATATAAAAATAACAATTATACTCTTTACCTTTAAGGACCCAATAGCAATTTAATCAAAACTTTAAGGATCCAAAAGAAATTTTCTATTTAATTAATTTAATAAAATTAATGTATTTTATATCAATTATATTTTAATTTTATTTTCTTTTAATGAAGTAATTTTCTAAAGATACATTATATGTTTAATAAAAATATATTTTTTTAAAAAAAAAATAAAACCGCACTTAATTTACATAACAAAAATACAAAACACATAACACCACTCATCCATCAACTACATTGGTGCCATCACTGCCCTCCATAATTGTTAGTGTGAACATGGTATTATTGTAGAGAAAATGATGGTTGAGAATTGTGAGTGTTTCTCTTATCAAAAGAGGATGGAAGATGAAAAATAAGTATTATTAAAAGAAAACAACATTAAAATATAATTAATATTATTAAATTAATTAATAAAAAATTTCTTGTAAATTGTTAAATTTTTATTAAACTATACTAGATCCTTAAAGGTAAAGAATATAATTGTTATTGAGAGAAAATTGGATGAAAATTAGATAGAATAATTTGAAGGTCTAATAATAACAAACTTTAAGAAACTCATAATCTAATATGTAAACTATGATGATCCAAGCATAGATTAGCAAATATTTTAAAAACTCGAAAATAATTTTCTCAAAAAATTATAATTGTTATGTTTATATAAATTAAGAGAAAATTAAAAGAAAATCGGATAAAAGGACATGAAAGTCCAATAATAACACACCTTAAAGACCTAAAAATCATGAAATCCAAGACAACCATAAATAATTTCCCCCAAAGAATACAAAAAGGCTTTTATTTATTTATTTGTTAGAGAGCAGAAATAGGCTTTTCTTTATACTTTGGCACTAACCGTGAAAGAAACCTCACTATCTTTTTATTTTTGACAAGTTACTATTTACAAATCCTTATAATTCTGAAATTTGAGGAATCCTTGTCAAAATAGAGCTATTAATTTGGGAAGTTACTATTTTCAAATCCTTATAATTACTGAAAAAACTTGCCAAATTAATAGGTCTTTTGTACGTTTCTTTAGTTGTCAATAGAGCAAATACAAAAAATATAACAATTATAGTTTAAGAGAAAATTTCATTCATATCAATTAACAAATTTGTTAATTGAAAGTAATATAAGACAATTCACAACAACCATCTTCACAAAAGTCGATTTCCAACAACCATTTATCAAATTCTAAAATTACTTTATTATTATTATTATTTGGTCCGAAAAGTTATTTTTCCAAAATCATTTCATACTAAAATCGACTTTTTCAAAAATATGCTTATTTTATATATTAAAAGACAATAATATTCATGTAATTAAATTAATTATTTTTTTATAATACAAAAAATGAAAATTCCTCAAGAAGTTGTACTTTTCCTTTCATGTAAATTAGAATATTTATTTTTTAAAAAATAGAATATTAAATTTTAATAAAAATTACATTTCTTTAATCTATTTATCCCAATCAAACAATCTCATAGTATTCTACACATTATAAATTACGAGAAATCAATATAAGAAAATGGAGTATTAGGAAAATAAATTTTCTACTTTTTTCCTTTTTTATTAAAAAAAATTCCTTTGAATCATCAAATTATTAAAAGAAGTGGGATACACATCATGCATGCTTTTATATACTTAAAAAAATAAATAAATAATTTGAAACAAAAGCATATGTTGAACAAGTGATGGAAAGAGAAAGGAAAGTCAAATTCAGTCATACTTTCAATTGCATGCTTTTAGATATTCCAATAAGGTTGCCAATGATGACCTAAGCCTCCATAAACTTGCTTATATCATCCTAATTACTCAATTAATCATTACAATCTACTCATTTGCTACTATAATATTTTGTGAGAAGTAACTCACAACAAAAAAAACAATCATCTAGAAGATTGTATAATATATTTTATTGTTCATATTTATCAAATTTAATGAAGTAAAAAAAAAAAAAAAACTTAAATTTTTAAATAGTTATTGGGTGTTTAAAAATTGCTAGAAAAGTAAGAAAAAAATAAATTAGTAAATTTCTAATAAAACTAAAATCATTATGGGTTTATTTTTAGCATTAAATAAGGTTATTGATGAAACAAAGCTTTTGAAAAGTGGAGACCATCTTTACTAAAATAGTGGCAGCCACACACGTAACCAATTGGGACATGCAAATGTATTTTATTCACACCAATTTAAGTATCTTTTCTTGCTTAATACGTAAAAAAATCAAACGCTAGACTGCTTTCCCACCACAATTATTTTCACTACTGATTTCTAAATTATAAACCTTTCTGTTTTTCGAAAATTTATGGATATTTTTAACTTTCAAAATTGTGCTCCAAATTTCTTAAAATGCTTCTTAAAAACTTTAATTTTTTTGTGTTTAATAAATAATACTGTATTTTATATAAAATTAATTATATCAATTTTTTTTTTTTGAGAAATTATGTAATTTTTTTAGTTTTTAGTATTTTATAAATAATTATTAAAACAGTGAAAAGTTTATAAAATATTTTTAAAAGTGTTTTTTGGACTCAGTTCTAGTTATAATAGAACCACCAATATCATAAAGTATTAACATTAGTAAATCAGGAGGATGATACTCAAAGGCATGCATACTAATCTGCAAAGACTGACAGAAATTGGCAAGCCAATCTATGACAACATATGCTTAAAAGTTTTTTCAAACACCGAATTTTGATGACTTTTTTTTTTTAATATATAAGAGACCGCTAACAGATCGAATAACAGTGTAGACTACGTAATAATGAGTAGTTCTTAAGAATACTAAATCAATACTAAAAATGTGGTTAGCAAAAATTGAACTCAAAATTTTCACATTTATCTAATTGGCATATTATAAAATGTAGTTAATATTACCAAACATATTGTAAGTAGTGAGACAGAATTATTGGTGATTAGTACAAAATTAGTAAAAATATGAAAGAAAAAAAATCACCTACTCAGCACGCACATCAGCACAGGCATCAAATCAGACCCTCAACTTCCATTCAAAACCAACCAACTTGTTTGCATGCATATATAAGATCATCATCCCATTGCTAAAAATTGCATCAAATTAATAAAAGCTTCTATAGAAATAATTGCCACTCTAATACTTAAAGAAGTGATTAGTGTTCTTAATTAAGCTCTATTAGTATTAATTATGAGAGAAGCTCATGAGAAAATGCAATTAAAGGAAGAAGAAACTCAGCCAACTTCTGTAATAATATCAGCTCCTCCATCTCAACTCAATTGTTCTTCAATGTCAAGGTCACCTCTACTAATAGACACACCACCAGAAACCCCAAAAAGCCCCTTAACTTCGCGTATAATGACACCTATATCCAGTCCCATGAAGAAGGCAAGTGCTAGTATGCAATGTTATATTGAAGAAGTTGGTCATTTCACTAAGCTTGACCCTCAAGAATCATGGCTTCCTATTACTGAGTCAAGAACCGGTAATGCTTATTACTCAGCTTTTCATACGCTGAGTTCTGGAATCGGGTTTCAAGCCCTTGTTCTTCCTCTAGCTTTCACCATCCTTGGCTGGTAGGTTTTAATTATACAATCCAATTTAATTGCTAATTAAATTACGTCTTGGTTCTTAATAAATTAATTTTTTAAAATTTAATTTTGGGCGCAGGATTTGGGGAATTATAAGTCTATCTTTGATTTTTATGTGGCAGCTATATACTTTGTGGTTGCTGATTCAGCTACATGAATCAGAATCTGGGATGAGATATAGCAGATACCTCAGACTATCAATGGTTGCATTTGGTAAGATTCTTTTTTTTTTTTTTTAAACTAGATTATTTTGTATATTATACATATATTTCTATTATTTATAAAATTAAAACATGCAATTAATTTTTCTTAATTTCAATATTCTAGTGTAATTTTTACAATTTAGTATCTATAATTAAATAGATGGATATTTAAAATTTAGTAGAATTATAATCACATTTTCATTGCTCAAAGCATTCATTTATCCTTAATTAATTATTTAAGTAATCTTATTTCTTGTTAGAAGCCTTATTTATTAGTTATTTTGATTTCTAATATCTGCTCATTGATATGGAATATGAAGTGTTCACATATAATTTTCATAAAAACCATGAAACTTGAATTTCATATATTGTTAATGGATTTCACATTTCATACGTATTGCTACTTTCATATGAATTGATGGGATCAAACCCAGGATCTTACGGTTTGGTTAGCCTTCCAACCACTCAACTACTCTTCAATCTCAAAATTCTTTCTTACTAATTTTATAAATATTGGACTATTTTCTAAATCTCCTAAACAAATTTAAGCTTAGTATTTAAATTTGACTTCAAAGTAATTAAAATGCAAAGGATCTCTAGCTCAAATGTTTAGAGTGATATTTTTCTCTCATCTAAGGTTAAAGGTTGGAATCTTAATAATTTAACTAAAAATTCAATTTTCCATTTAAAAAAAAAAATAATAGCCAAAACACAACTCCAATTCCTTATATATATATATAATAAAAAGATGGACTTAATATATATAAAAAAATCACCTTTACAAATAAGAAAGAGAAAAAAAAAGGAAGATTACTTTAAAGCTGCTTTGTTGCATCGAAATTTGAAAATCAGAGTGAAATTAATCAGAAAAATACAAGGAAATTTCTTGTCAATGAACAAATACATTTGTTTTTGATGGAGTTGCTGAAAAGTTAATAGTGATAATACTGATGATGTGACTCAAATTCAATCAAATGAATAAAACATGATTCACCAATTATGTGTTGCACACATTACTTTTTCCGTCAAATATGATTTTTATTTTACATTACATTTAATATTACGACTGTTTTTAATGTCTTATCAAATGCAGCCTAATTTTGCAAACGTAATTTATGTTATTGGTAGTTGCAAAATTTTAATATTGTGGTGTACTTTTATCAGGTGAGAAGCTAGGGAAATTGCTAGCCTTATTTCCAATCATGTATCTATCAGGTGGCACATGTGTGACCCTTATAATGATAGGAGGTGGAACAATGAAAATACTATTCCAAATTGTTTGTGGAGAAAATTGTAATTGCAAATCATTAACATTAGTGGAATGGTATTTGCTATTTACAGTTTGTGCAATTATTATAGCTCAGCTTCCTAACCTGAATTCCATAGCTGGAATTTCTCTTATTGGAGCTATTACAGCAATTACTTACTGCACCCTTATATGGGTACTGTCCATAATTCAAGGTAGGCCAGATAAGATTTCTTATAATCCTCCAGAGGCAAAATCCCATGTTGCTAGAGTTTTCAACATACTTAATGCACTTGGGATCGTCGCATTTGCTTTCCGCGGTCACAATCTCGTGCTCGAAATTCAGGTAAGATGTTAGATGAACTGTTTTAGTAACTTTTAGCGATTTTATAAGTAGTTTATAAAAACTGGAATATTGTCTAATTGTTTTAAATTTTTGTTACTGAAGGGAACCATGCCTTCAAGCTCTAAGCAACCATCTCGTCTACCTATGTGGAGAGGAGTAAAATTTGCATATATGATCATAGCAATGTGTTTGTTTCCCCTCGCAATTGGAGGTTTTTGGGCTTATGGAGACCTGGTAAGCACACAATTGGCAATTCTAATACACAGATCGTTTCGTGCTAAAAATAAAAGAAATTCTTATATAGATTGTCTCATGGTAGCAAATAAAAGTAAACCATACCAGCATTATAGAATGTAGTCTATCAATTTTGCCAAGAATATGGTATGGAATGACCGAAAAACATGTTTGAATGACAGATACCAAATGGTGGAATGCTAAATGCTTTATACAAATACCATGGACAAGGCACATCCAAGGTTCTACTTGGACTAACAAGCTTATTTGTGGTGATCAATTGCCTAAGCACATTTCAGATATATGCAATGCCAGTATTTGACAATTTGGAGTTCAGGTACACCAGCAAAATGAATAAGCCATGCCCGCAGTGGATACGCGCAGGGCTTAGAGTTTTCTTTGGATGCTTAGCATTCTTTATATCTGTGACATTCCCGTTCTTGCCAAGTTTGGCAGGTTTGATAGGAGGAATTGCTTTACCAGTCACTTTAGCATATCCCTGTTTCATGTGGATAATGATCAAGAAACCCCAGAAATATGGTACAATTTGGTGCCTTAATTGGATACTAGGGCTCCTGGGAATGATACTAAGTGTTTCTGTGATCACTGGAGCAATTTGGACTATTATGGCTGTGGGCATAGAAATTCACTTCTTCAAGCCCCATTAAGCAACTACACCCCTAGATTCTGCGATGTAATACTAACTGTTAATCTACCTTGTGTAAGACAATTTTGGAAAGGGCACCCACCCAACTCCGTTGTATCACTTGAGCAATTTGAAGAGCCCTTCTCACTCACTCAAACTGTAGCAAGTAAAACATCTTATAAGAGCAGAATCTAAAGATTCGTGTATACCTAGTTATTCTTTAGGTTGTGTTCTGCAACAGCAATGTATTAAAATGGTGCTGCGGAGGTTAACTAGTACTTAAGGGGTTAAAAAAGTGTATTATGAGAAGTTAATGCGAATCAACATTTTATTAAATGTTTATGTCTAATAGCTAACCACTAATTAACAACCGATTGTTACTGAAAAGGGTTAAAAAATACTAAAACAACTAATTGCGCTGAAGAGGCATTAATCAAACAGCTATAAATTGAGAAAGCCACATTTTTTCACTGAAATTAAATCCAACATTTTGCATAAAGCATTTTTACCAACTTGCATACAGGTAGTGATACTCCAGCATGCACAATAAGACTACCATTTTCTCTTTTCTATACCTTAGTGTGTGTCAATGAAACTGAAGGCAGTAACATATTACATCATCTAAAAAACCATTCTACTCATCATTGCTCTTCCAATCAATGATCATGGCTAATTGAAGCTAAAACCCATGCTATAAAACATGCATGCACCATGAGAGGAACTGTATCTCTAGCACTGCACCCACTATACCTGAGAGCAATCACCATTACCCAGTTGAATGAAGGTATCACAACTTTCAATCTTGAATTTAAGAAATCTTTGCTTGCCGAAGTAATCCCCTCAAATCATCAACCTGATCCAAGTGTGATCACATATTCCAATAATTCTCACAATTTACACAACAAGTTGTTACTTTAGAAATTCCATAACTTAGTGTTTACATGGATAAAGGTAGAAGCATCCTTCGTTTCTTTTTCCGGGATAATCTTACTTGCTTTGTTATTTTCATGCATAAAAGCATTAGAATTGTGATGCATGCCAAAATAAAGGCAAGTCGCATGTGCCTAAAATATAAAGAAACTGCTGAAAATACCAGAAACGCTAGAGTTATGAGTTCCCATATTACAAATACCACAACATCCACCCTGCAAACATAGGAGATATAGAGCATTAATAAAATCATAGTCGATGATGTCATGGTACCAAAATAAAAGGCTCATGCACACAAAGAGATACTAATTATATGTTATCTATTAGCATTCTTGAAAGTAGTTATAATCAGGCTAATGATTGATATAAGGGGACCAAGTTTAATCATTAAAAAGAATGATAATGATGCTGATGATGACGATGACAATTAATTCTACTGTAGCTTTAATCTCTATAGTATCACTTTTAAATTTGGTTTTCCCCTTCAATCAATCATAACTTCACAGATTTTTTTTTTTTTCCTTTTAAGTTTAGACACGAGATGAATGCCTAAAAAGAGGGTGCAGCCACAAACTCTGGCCTACAACAAAGACTATTTTGAAACCAAGGAACCAAATCCTGCCTTACATAGTTCAAATCAATTTGGCAGCACGTAGGAAGGTAAAGAGATTAAACATTTAAACAATATCATCAACATAGATGCCTTCTCAGCTCGAATTTCCACTCAAATTATATCCTAACAAATCAAGTATGATTGCTACAGAGCTCAATACCTCTCATGAAATCCATGAATGAATGAATTATTCAACATAATTTATACTTAAATAGCCCAAACTAGCTGCTAATCAACATTGTTACTTTTTTGTTAAGGCAATAACATCATTCCTTTATCAACTTTCCTATTAGAATGATCTCCTTAAATTACATGATAGTCCAGTAGAATCAGCTCATTCATATTTGCAATAACAATACTGGCTACACTTTTTACACAGCTAAAGAATTTTATGAACTAAGTATTGAAAAGGAAAAGACATTTTGTGGCTTCTCAATTTCTATCCATTGGCATTAATTATGTAATACTAGAGTTCAGGAAAAAAAAAATTCTAAATGTTTGTTGTTACCTGACATTTTAGGGACCACTAAAGGAAATAAGAATCATCAATGTGCCAGTAGAGCATTGTAATTGATAACAACAAGAAACAATTAGAAAACAAATTGAGCAGCAAATCTATAATCATCCCCAAACAATCCTTTATTGGTAATAATTGTCTGGTATATGATTTGATCTTTAAGCATCTAGTACTAGCACAGAGGCAAAAGAAATTTCTAGCCAGTGATAAGAACACTTTACTCAAACCATGAATCAAATAAGGTCTGCAAATTACTATATAGATAATTGGTAATCAAACCATGAATCAAAAATATCCTAAAGCCATCAATTTTAGCTCTCTTGAAGATCCAGAGTGAATTGGGTAATCATGGTCGACCCACAAAACGGTGTATCCATGTTTTGATAGTAATTGAATTATATCCTATTCAAATTTCCTTCAATTACATCAATAAAATGTTGCCCTACACGACTAGGAAAATTTAACTAGTAGAAAGATAAAATATCAAACTCCAAATTAAGGGCCTGTTTGATTCAAAAGAATTTTTTGGAATTAAATTGAATTCCAGATTTGTGTCTAGTACTAGGCAGAAACCGATAATACAATTATGTGGAATTGGCTATAACTAAATCCAAATTCAATTAAATTTGATGGAATTTGAGCACAAAACTTAAGGTTGTGTAATTAAATTAAGCTGGAATTCATTTCCAAATCAATTCCAACAAGGAATCAAATTACTCAAAACATGCGATCACAAAAGCACAAGGAAAAAAAAAACAAAAATAACAATAATAAAAACAGAATCCCTGAAGAGAAAATCGCACAATAATCGAAAATGGAAAAGAAAGAGCAGAATTGGGCGAACCTGGAAGAAGTAAGATTAGAAGTGGAAGAGAAGAAGGAAACAGAAGCCCAATCATGCTTGGATCGAATCTGATACTCTCTCAACTGCTCAGCCAGATTCGATCGCGTTATCATCTCTGAAATCCAATTTCGATTTCTCTCTTCCTTATTCAGCTTAAAAACACATTCGAATTCTAGAATTTGAAGAAGGTAGATACGAATCGAACAATCGAAGATGAACAGAAAGGAAGGATTAGTGTTTGGATTTTGCACAAGCTGGGTTCGTTTCGTAGACCCTCTCTCCTTCTCTCTCTTTTTCTCTCTTCCTTTTCTGGTAGATTTTATTTTTAATTATTAAAAATTAAATTTAAATGTTTCAAAAATATGCCGGCGGCGGGTTTGATGGGTCAAAACCATTTGGGCTTTTTGGCTCCAAACTCGGATTTCTAGTAAGCCCTTTGAATATGGGCTACGGCTGAACACTTTAGAGATACAAACTAAACCTATATTGGAGTAATTATTTTGAGGTTTTTAATTTTTAATCAGATCCTTTTATTTTAAAAAATCTATTAATAAGTTTCTCATGTTTTTTGGCTATTGTCATTAGTCAATACAAAAGTTTAAATTTTTTAAAATGAGACAATTTGTACCCTTCCTTACATATCGCAAAGTAAATTAGAGAATTTGAATTACGACAAAATCTCTTCAAAAATTTAATTGATTCAATTATTAAATAAATTAAAAAAAGTCGCTTGTTTAACAAATTATTTTATTCTCGTGTCGTATTTATTTTTTCTACTTTTTACATAAAATATTTCATTTAATTTTTTTTAACATTAAATATTTCAAGCCACTCCAAATTAAATTTTTTTAAATCTGCTAGAATATTTATTTTTTTTTTTTTTGCCAAATTTATGAAAAACTAGTTTTTCCCTCTACTTCAAAAATTATGGTCCCGCCACATATTAAATAAATTATATTCATTATGATATGAATTTCGCAAAAAAATAGTGTGTATAGTTGAAACTAGTTCAACTCAAATTCCACCTAATCATGACATATATTTAAAGTAAATTTCTTTTTACCCCATAATATATGCTATTTCAACGTTCCAGTCTTTCCCACTCCAATACCATACCCCACACTTCCTTCTTTCCCATATATCCGTTTGCTTTCTTGGCCCAACGAAAATGGACCTAACAACTAATAAGAGTGTATAGGACAATACTCTTTTATGCTAATAATAATTTAAAAAAAAAAAAAAAACCTTTTACAAAATAATTCAATTAGAGATTTATATTATTATATATGTTTTAGAAAAAATATAGTATTTGTATATTTATTTTGGAACAGAATATGTGATGTACGTTAAATATAAAAACAAATACCTAGAAATAGAATTATAAAGTTTAGTGATTATTTTAGTAATATATTACTCTCACCTTGGAGAAATTTAAAAAATTATTATACAGAGAAATTTTCATTTATTAGTTTATGTGTTAAAACCTCTTATGTTATATATGTTAAAAAAATTGTATCAATACATTAATCATTAACTACAAAATCAATTTGATTTACACATTAACTCGACCACAAGAGTATTAAGGCTTCTCTAAGTAAATTAAAAACTGAAGAGTATAATATTTTAATTTTTCACTGTTTAGATAAGGGTGTGCATCCCTTATTAATATCCTAAATTCATGCTGTGTTAAAAAAATATTATTTTTACAATAGAAAATAGTTTTTTCTTTTAAAGAAAAAAGATTATTATTTATAGTCACTTTTAAAAATAATTGATCAATAATCCTTTTGATATTTGTTAAAATAGACATGTCAAATTCATCAACATAAAAATAAATTAAATTTTATTATTATTATTATTATTATTATTATTATTATTATTATTATTATTATTATTATTATTATTATTATTATTATTATTTTAGATTAAGGGGAATTATTTCTAATTAATTAAACTATATTGTAATATATACTAAATTAACATTATATTATTAATTTCATAGTTAGTTTGTAGTTTATAACTCATAGGGTTTTTTCAGTAAAATTATCTGTTTTGGTAGGGTTTAGCTGTTTGGATAACGGTTCATAAATCACTAACCACTAACAACTAAACATTAAGATCATGTTCGGCAAAAACAATTGTTTAAATAGCTATTAGCTATTATAGTAACTATTAGGTGTCGCAATAGCTGTTACCTGTTTTATAATAGTTGTTGGCTGTTAAATATTTTTATAACGATTGAAAAAAGAAGCGTTCGATAGGAATAGCTATTGAAATAACTTTTAAAAATAAAATGATGAAATAAACATACCAATCATATTTTATAAATAATTTATAATTAAAATAAAACATTAATATATAATCAATAAGGAAAAAATTATTTTCCAAATTTTTTTTATTTTTTAAAATGTAAACTCAATAACTAAAAATGATATGCAACTAAATCATAAGCAACTAAAAAAACCCTTTAATTTTTTAGGAGACTAAACTATATTATTTGTGTTTTCTATCACACCATATAAAATCAGTAATATTATTGCAAACGTTCTTCTAATATTTCCATTAATTGAGAAAATGTTGTGTACTTTAAAAAGCTCATCAATTATGAAAGTGCTCAAGCACGTTAAAATTTGGATCACTTTGTGAATTCATTAGAATATAGTTATGAAGAGCAAATGTTTGATACTATGATTCTAATTTTGTGTCTCAACACTAAATTGTGGCATTTTATTAAGAATCTTTCATCTTCGTTTTAAAACTTTAAAAGATCTCTCGATGCAGTTTCTTAAAGAGAATTTTGTGGAGGCTCATATTGAAATTGTGATTGATAGTATCTTGATCTTGAATATGGCACCAAATATTTCTTTTCATCTGAATATTCATTATTTACGAAATAGTATCTACCTGATAAATATTGATATATAAATACAAAATGATTATTTTGTATTAAAATACTTATAAATTTTCATATAGAACTAATTTTTTGGTGTTATTGTGTGAAGAAAAACACATATTGAAATCACAAGCGGCCATCACATTAAATGTTGGATACCCTCTCCTTCCTCTATAAAGTAATTGATCAAGGAAGACACACATATATATGTATTCTATCAATACATCTAATACAATCTTACTTTGAACACATAATTCGAAAATAAATAAAACATATAAGAAATATGTTATAGAAAGGATAACAATAATATTACCTTAAACTATGACATGTATCTTTCATCATCAGCTATTTGAGGTGGTATATTTTCAAAGTCTGGATCTTTTGGTCTTATAATATCATGTGTAAAACCTTTAGATTCCCAATTTGAAATTGCATCTAGAACATCATGAAAAGCTCTACTATAAAGTCATCTGAGCATTGAAAACGTTCAGAAATGACTATTTGAAACACCGAGCAACAATATATAGAAAAATATCAGCTTTCTCAATATTTTACATTCTATTATTTGATTGCAACCTGTATTTGAAGGATAATTTATTACACAACCTAATTAATAAGGTAGGTTTCATTATAAAAGCATTAACACTTTGAATAGGATTACCATCTAGCAATTCTTTTATCCAATTTTCTCCAATTAAAACTGAAGTCATACATGGTTTCTTATAGATATATTTATAAAAGTATTCAGAAATTAAATCCGTTTCACATATAAAAACGGCATGAAATTTCTTTTTATTTATCATCGTCATGAGTATCCATAATATACCTATCCATAATTATAGAAGACCAATTTTTCATCATATAAAAAATAATATAAGAAGATAAAATGCAAAATCATTCACTTTTAATATAAAATAAATACACCAAAAGTTCGCATCAAGTAAACATTGACAAAGTTCATATGATTGTAATCACTAAAAAATAAAACTTATTTGTTACTCTTCTCATGATTATAACGTAACCAAAAGAATCTACTAGCATCATCATCCATATTCAAAAAGATCTCTCTCTTTACTGTATCTTCAAGAACTAATATTGCAACACATCATAATTCACTACCATTAATTAAAATTTTATCCTCTATCCTACGATGAATAATTTGCATTGCCACAATAATAGTAAAGACAGTTGATTCTGTGGTAGCACTATTCAAATCAGGTTTTGCCATCATTTTGCAATATGATACCAAGTCAGAAATATGAGTAGACAACAACGTAGCTCCCACTAATTGCCTTCTCTCATGTTTTAATTTCTTCTTGCTCTTTTGCTACTGCTCGATTGTTGGTTTCCATTAATTCCACTAATTTGCACAATAAAATCTTTAAAAAAAATTTTCACATTCCTCAATGCATTCTCATACTCAACGTTAGAATAAGTATCATCATCAAACATTAAGATTGTAAGCTTTTATTTTCTTCTTCACTCTCGTTTTCATCTCCTTTGTCATTTGCATATTTCTCAATGTTGACAATTGGAGGATCCATAGAGGGAATGTATACATTTTCCCCAATTGCATATGAATCTCCGAATATTTGATCCCATTTATCCTCAAGAAACGAATTCACACCGTTAGCTCAAAATTTTTGCACTTCTTTTTTTCCTAGAATGTAATTAATAAATAAAAGTTAATAAACCAGTACTTATTGAACTTGTAATAATCATAATTAAAAAAAATTAATGTAAAAAAAATCACATTAATTTTATTTTGCCACCATTTATTACAAGCTTCTATTTTCCTCGAGCTAGGATCTCATCTTAGACTAGTTTTAGAGTTTTTCAAATTTTTTCAAATGCGTTAATCTTTTCTTGTTTCATCATATATTTATGCTTTCAACTATTAGTCTCACATGAGTTTCTTATTTTTAAAAAAAAAATCACTTTGAATTTCATTTCATTTAAAAGATTGAACTAGTTTTTCATTATAAATTGGATAAAATTGTCAAAAAAATAATTATCTACTTATGACTCCACTGCATTGACTTTTAAACATATAAATATTAAATCTAACACAAATTAAAAAAAGGCATAAATGTAAATTAAACAAGAGATTAATAGATGAAACGTTTAAAGGGCAAGTCATAAATGATCTGATGCCTAAAACTTTGAATTTTATGTTTTTTTGATGGTTGCTTTTGTGATTTAGTTGTGGAGGATCTGATACACACAACCTTTTCCATATAAGAAAAGCAAATCATGACGATCCTATTTCGATTAAGGAGGTATTATTGAGAATAATTTGCTGAATGCATGTGAACTGTGCCTTAAAAGCCTTCATATAAACTACTACTTCACGGGCTTTACACAAGTTCAATAACATTTAAGGATTCAAATTTTTTGAAATTTGTGTTCCTCTTTTTTCCCATCATCTCTTTCTTTCAATCAAATGTAAATTATTTATTATAATTCTTCTTCTTTTTTTATTACATAAATATAATAACAAATCAAGCTTTGAGGAAATAATAATCTCATATTCACGCATTCAAACGTAAAATTGAAATAAATAACAAAATGTTAAAATTATTAACGAGAAACAAAAATTAATGATGATGAACAATCAATCGTTCACCGTCTCTTGTTTAACATCATCAAAAATTAAACAAAACTTGTAAAAACATTTGGTTTGCTTTGAACCCTTAATTTGCTTTTGCTTTCCTTTTCGTTCCTTTCAATGTCGTTTCTGTTCATTGTGTTTAGTATTCATTTTGATTTTTCTTTATATGTAAAACCGCGGTGTTTAGGGAAACAATAAGGCTGGTTCGGTTTGGCTTTAACATAATCTAAGCTGGTTTGCTTTGAACTAGTTTGGTTTGATTCAAATAAGAATATAATATTTTAAATTAATTAATTAAAACTAATTTAAATCAATTAATTAAAAACAATTTTGCACAGACCAAAAGATTGAGATGAAAATCGAGTCAAGACTCAGTTTGGAAGAATACAATTTTTTTTATAGATCGAGGCTTAAATATTTTTTGAAAAATGATTGCAAGAAGATCTTGAAAAAAAATCTCATTTGGTGAAGGAATTCAGTCTATTTAAAAGCTCGAAATACTATGAAGTTAGATTCGAATATCATCACTGAGCATTTTTTGAAGCAAAAATCAAACGTCAATACTAATAGCAGCAATTATTGTCAATCGGTAGTGTGAGCCGTCGATCTAGAAGAATGCTCAGTTCCTAATTGATGAATATGGAGAGAATAAGATAGACAGTGTTTCTATGGGTTGAGTGATGCGATTTAGAAAATGGCATGGCAAATTGTAGTACAATTCAATTGAAAGATAAAAGAGCTGAATTAGGGGAGAAAACTTATGTTTAATATTAAGCATATCGGTAAATTTATTCCAAATGTAAAACATAAAATGTCAAACATTATCCACTTATTAAATTTCTAACCATTAGTTTAAACACTAGTGTTACCGAACAAAATAAAAAACAATATTTAGTGTTTTATATGGATTAAACTACTAACCACTAGTCAAAATACTATTGTCAAACTGGATCCTAAACTCTAAAATCTATTTAAAACATTATGTCACCAAACACTATAAAAAAAAGTATAAAATTTTGTCTAATCAAATTATTGACCACTATATTAATCATTATTGCCGAACACACCATAAGTCCGCATAATTGGTATTATAGTTTATTGGTAGTTGTTTGAATCCAATTCACTTCTATTTAGATTGATCGTTGGTTTGTATATATTAACATAATTAGAATAATTATAAATAAAATTAATTTTAAATCATTATTTAATTAAATATTTTTATTTTAACTATCTAAAAATAATCAAATATAAAAATTATAATTTACTTAAACTTAGTTAGTTTTTATATATGTAATAATATAAAAACAAAAAATTAGTATTTGTTTGGTTTAGTTATTGATGCTAGCTAGTAGTTGATGACGATTGTTGACAGTTGATAGTTAATAATAGATAGCTAGTAGTTGATTTATATTAGTGTTTGGTAAGATACAACAATAGTTGCAGTTTGAAAGTGAAATTGCCAATAAACATATAATTATCTATTAAATATTAATTTTTATTTTATTTTAATAAGATTAATGTAGTCTTAATATGAATAAGCTATTAACTGAAATGAAAAAGTTCTGAATTAAAACTTATTAAATCAATAGTTGTTCAGGGTTCATAACCATCTTTAGCTGGTAATTTTGAAATTTACCAAATATCTAAATTTTAAATTTTAGGTGTATACGCTATCAGCTGCAAAAAACAGTTAAATCAAACACTTTCATAGTCAATTTGAAAATATAATATAATTTATACATGATTATATTATTAGTATTTTATATTATAACAAAAACTCAGGAAATCACTAATAAAACGAATAATATAAATTATGGGCTATACAGTAGAAGATAATTTTCTTTTTTGAACATGCATCAAATTGGTGCTATATAGTTGACAAGAATTAAATCTGAGACCTACCACTCTATTAATCTGATAGAAAATTAAAAAAATTGTATAAGAAAAGATATGAAATAATTTGGAATTTTGTAAATATTTGATTTTGATTAACTTGGTGAAGGTTTCGCATACACCAGATGTAAAAAAGAAAATTTATTTAGTGTATATTTTTTAAACCATTTGTGAAATGTTATCATTTTTAAATTGTATTGATATTTTTTTTTTTTAAAATCTACTATCAACTAGTGACTACTACGAGTTACTAAATGAATTCTAAAATATATATTTAAAAAAAAAAAAGTGAAAGGAAAATTTTCAAATAAAGGGAAAAGACAATACTGCCATGTCATCAACATGATATGGCAGAAAAATTAAGCATATTATTAATACTAGTACAATTACGTGCACAATTGCCAATTGAAATAGACCACAATAAGTGGATTAGTATGGAATTCAATAAAAATAATATATTGGTAAATGGATTTAGCAAGCACAAAACCGACCAACTGCACACAAGTGTCCATCAAATTAAGAAAACGACAACGTCTAAGTGAATCAATTCTCTAATTTAATATTAGAGTAGGTTCCCTAATTTTTTAGCATATTACTTTGTCATTGATTAAATGATCTGATTATTATATAATATTCGAAACTATATTTTTGAAAAACAAAATGAAATTATACTAATTAATTAGGCCTTTTGAGACAGATAATATATGTTACTCTTGTCATGTTCTTTACACAAGAAAAAAATTGATAAGAATCAACCGTGAACCCAATTAATCTCATATTTTATTTGTTCCTTTACTAAAATCTAAAACTTAAATCCTCAACTATAAACTGATATTTTTTTTTAAAAAATATATATATAAACTAATAAAATATTAAATTAACTTGAAATCTTTTTTTTAGAAAAAATGTTAAAAGTAATTGAAACATTTCACACCTATGTCTCTGACCACCTCGCAATTCTTTCTAAGTTTATTATTTAGGACATATAAAATTTTTTATTTATATTTATTTTGAAAGTTATCATTTTCAATATTTTCTTATATAAAATTATATAGAGAAAGGATCTGAGGGCAATATTAGTATTGTGGAAATGAAAATTACTTTTTTTTTTTTTTTTGTTAAACTATGCATTTTTATCCACCTGATATATTTTTATATTAGTATGAAATTAGCTCATTAGGAGATAAAATTTTTGGATAATATTAGAAAAAATAAAGTTTTTAAGTCTAATTTTTAGCCTAATTACTTTGTTTGTTCAAACAAAAGTATTTTTATTTTTATCTTAAAATGATTATGTTGATTTTAATTTATAAATTATGTATAACATGTTTATAATGTATTATAAATTATTTATATTCTATATTTAAAAATGACAATATTAAAAGTTAGTTTTAAAAGATATTATATATATATATATATATATATATATAAATATAAATATAAATATAAATATAAATGTTTCATCAATTAGAGAGTAGTAGAGAGTAGTCTGTTTGATCATTTTACCTTTCACAAAGTTGGTAAAATATGAAAATATCAATTACAAATTTAATATTAGTAAATAGTTATTCATTGATGTGCAGTATGCACTATTATTCAGTTTATAACAAATACTTTTTATATAATGACTTAATATTTAAAAAGACACCTATTAATAAGATAATCATATAAAACTATTAAAAATTATGTTTATATATATATATATATATATATATATATCACGAAATATATATAAGTTCATCCTAATTTTTTGTCGAGCAGAATAATTTTCTTTTTAGAAGATAAAGTTTTGAATTATATACAAATAGATTTAAACTCAAATTGGCAACTCAAATTGGCTTAAAGTAGTCCAGTTGTATTTTCCAGTCCCTTCATATTATACATCATACTTTCTTTTTCCAAAATATTAGAAGTGAAAGGAAAAGAAATAGGTCGAGAAATAAAAAAAAAAAAAAAGAAATTACCTTAGACATTATCATTATTAATTTATTGAAAATTTTGGCTAAAATTTTATTAATCGCACATCTCTACACACTCTCTCATTACACGACGTTACTGCCACGTGGGCTTGTCGAAATTAAGTGGGTCCTTCACCGCCCTTCCACATTAATCTCCCGAAATCGACAGTTTAGGGACCCACAGGAGGACAACCTTTCACGTTCTTCTTACGCGTGTCAGGATTTTATTGGTCGCATGCACTGTCTCAGTACAGCGTGGTTTTCCAAACTTTGTTTCCTTTTCTCTTTTCCTCTTTTGACTATTCCTTTCTACCGTCGCTCGAGTACCAAACAACAATACATTCTCTTTATTACGGTGACACGTGTAATATGAGACAGACGTCGAACAGTTCAAGCGGGTACATCCATTTTAATACGCGTTAGCCAGTACGATTTTCGCACCTTCCTTCCTTCCCTCCAATGCACACGTCGGTTAAGGAAGGAAAGCAAAGGAGGAGACGTTAATTAAGTAGCTTAATAAAAATATTAATTACCGAAGTTAATCAGATTTTTTATTTGTTTTCTTAACAGCGTGAGATCCGCGTTGTATGCTAAACTGAGTAGCTATAAAAACCAGTCCTCTTACAGAGCAAAAACACATCAGTTACTACTCTTACAAGCTTTTCGTCGAATATCTTATTTGTTTGGTTTAATTCATTTGAAGTGATCGTATATAGATTAAGTATGGCCGATCAGGAGCACAACCACCACCAGACATCCGCCACTCACGAAGGAGCAGAATCAGTGGAGGCGACGGATCGTGGACTGTTTGATTTCGGAAAGAAGAAAGAGGAAGAGAAGCCTCAGGAGGAGGTGATTGCTACACAGTTTGAAGAGAAGGTTCAGGTTTCTGAAGCAGAACCAGTGGAGAAGAAAGAGGAGGAAAAGAAGCACAGCTTGTTGGAGAAACTTCATCGATCAGGCAGCAGCTCTAGCTCTGTAAGTTTAAAGTTATTGATCATTCGTTTTTCAGATAAATTAATTACATAGATTAATCGTATATGTTTTGATTGAGCACTTTGATCTCATTGCTTTTATTATTTGTTATATCTGAAAATGAATATGCAGTCTAGCGACGAAGAAGGAGATAATGAGAAAAAGAAGAAGAAAAAGAAGGAAAAGAAAGGACTGAAGGACAAGATCAAGGACAAAATCTCAGGAGAGAAAGAGGAAGAAAAGAAGGAAGAGGTAACCACAGGCGTCGCTACTGAGCCAGTGGTGGTACATATAGAGGAATCCAGCCATCAACAGGAAGAAAAGAAAGGTTTCCTCGACAAAATCAAAGAAAAACTGCCCGGACAGAACAAGAAAGCTGAAGAGGCAACTTCTCCTCCTCCACCACCATCACAACCAGCTGAGCATGAATCAGGTAGCCATGAAGGAGAAGCAAAAGAGAAGAAGGGTATTTTCGAGAAGATCAAAGAAAAGCTTCCTGGATATCATTCAAAAACAGAGGAAGAGGAGAAGAAGGAAAAAGAAAAAGATTAAGTCAGAAAATAGAATTATGATCATGATTACTGCTTTGTTTGTGTGTCGTTTTAATGTTGATTATCGGTTTTTTTTTTTATAATTACTTGTTCTGTGTATTTTTTTTTTTTTTTTTGAATCTAGCTCTGTTTTACTTATGTATTTTATAATTACATAAGTTTGTTTTAGAAGGAAAATTTTTTTCTCTTGTTTTTAATTATGGGGCTTTCAACAATTTCAATGAATTATTTCTTTCGTTTGTTTGTAATTTTTGAGTTAATAATAATGGTTCTTTACTAAGGTCCCATTGAAATTAGGTAAGATTATGAAGATGATGGATGATGATAAAGAATAATAACCAATAATAATGTCAAAAGGAAGCTAATTAAGGTCTGGAAATGTGGGGTTTGATTATTGAAGACACGTGGCATTTCATTTGACGATTACACTTCTCTGGAAAGAAAAAGAAACCAAAATGCTTAAATCTAATCAAGATATTTTTTTGAATGGAAGAGAAATAGAAAGAGAGTTTCTTTGGTGGCATTGGTAGCTAACAAGTGGCAATGGTGTAAATGTTTGGTTTTCTGTTGCCATTTCTAGCTAATACTCAAATTATACTATGCAGCATTTGTTGAGTTGGTCTTAGTTATTATAACAATTCAATAACAGTAACAAATGAAAATTAGAGAAAATATGAGTTTAGTATTTATTTATAAAAAAATATATGTAATTTATAAGCTATAATTTTTTTTAAGAAGTCTCAGAGATTTTTTAATCTACAGTAACATATAATAATTTAATTTAATTAGTTTAATATAATAATATTTTATATAGATAAACAGTAATCCAAAAAATTATTTTTTGAGTATGAATAATTCAATAAATTATTTTAATTCAACAAATTGATTAAATTCATGGTCTATATAAGAGGGGGGTGAAAGTTTAAATACTAAAGTCGATTCTTGGTTGGAGGATTCCAATAAATTATTGTAGTAATCGATTAATTACAGTGGTTATAAACATGAAATAATGGTATATTTGATCTTTTTAACTTTTTCTTTGGGTGGTAGCGTATGACAAAAGAGAATGGTGGTGGTGGTGGTGGTGGTGGTGGTCTTGTCAATTCGCACACAGCATGGAAAAGAATGGTTTGATGTGGTAAGGTGGACTGAATATATTAAACAAATAAATAAATTGTGATTCAATCATCCTCACTCTTCTAAGACCATCTCCAATTATATATACAATTGGATTTCATATGCCATATATAACCAAAGGACCCAAAGAGGATATGGTTATGGATAAATACTTAGTTATAGATATTGTATTTTAAAAGTTCATTTTTATTTATAATTTATAACATTTTTATTTTTTATTTCTTATATGGTTTCATAATCATTATTAAAAAAAAAATAGACATTGTCTAATACACATTTAACTCCATAATATAAATAAACATTAATATTGGACGAGAGTTTTTTAAAAGTTATTGTTTTGTCTTAACGCAACATCAAGATTCTAAACATCCATTTTATTTTTGCCAAAGGAACATTGTCTAAAAGGTCACTGAACTTCGCTCAAATTTGCAATTACACCACTATCCACCTTTTCTGCTCAATTTTTCTCCCCACATACTTTTCTGCAACTTATTATTATTATTTTTCCCAAATAGATCACTTTGTTTGAGCAACTCTTGGATTATTTGACAGAAAGTGGTAAGTGATGTCAAATTGAGAAAGAAAGCAAGTGGATTAATTACAAAATTGAGTCAAGTTTAGGAAGCATTTTGAGCAATTTTCCTTTTGCCAAATTATACCTTCAACTTAGTAAATTGTTGTACATGGTCTTTATCATTACCTCTTTTTTTAAAAAGAAAAGTTCTAAATGAGCATATCCTAATTACAAAGATTAAAATACTTTTTAATTATATTAGCTGATTTAGCAAACAAAAAACCTCCACCTTCTTTAGATCATGTTTGAGAAATTTAATTATTTGAATAAAATGTTTAATTTTTTTGAAATAACAGTTATTTAAAGAGATAAAAATTATTTTACAGATTGTGGAACACATTTATTATATTTACCTCAATAGTTAAAAAATTATTATCGAACACAATTTTAATACTCCCTACTTATTTTTATTTCATAATAAGTGTCTCATTCCTAAATTTTAACAATGTGATTTTCTTTTATATTTCCATTTTAATAACTACAATTTTTTTAATATTTGTAAAAAATAAAAGTTGGAACAGTAGTAGTTCTAAGTTACGTACCAAATTGAATATGTTTTACTTTGATTTTTTTATTTTATTTTTTTGTTGAAGCGGTAAACTCAGCTAATGTTTAATTAATATATACATTTTAAAAATAATAAATAATTTATTCCTTTTTATTTTAAGGAACCTAACTGTTCCTTTTTAATGGGCATTTTTAGCCCAAAAGGAAGCTGCAAAAGACGTATAATAATAGACAAAAATACTCCTTTCAACTATACTGAGGAACCCAGAAGAGTTACCTTGTGACAACTCAAACCCTTGAATGATTATCCTACTTTTGATATTGACTGGCAAAAAAAAAATCCAGTAAATGATGCATAATACTAAGAAATAAAACAATATAAATAACTACTCTTTGTAATCAGTAATTAGACAAAATTAATCATAGTGATTAGTAGAATGTCTTTCCAACACCAACTTGTGCTCCTTTGTGTGGTAATTCTTTTCATTTTTACAAGAACTACTAATGGTGAGTACTTAATTGGTGTTGGAAGCTATGACATGACCGGACCGGCTGCTCAGGTTAACCTTATGGGGTATGCTAACATGGACCAGAATGCCGCCGGTGTCCATTTCCGGCTAAGGGCTAGAACTTTTATTGTTGCTGAGAGTGCACAAGGTCCTACGTTTGCTTTTGTCAATCTTGATGCTGGAATGGCTTCACAACTTGTTACAATAAAAGTTCTTGAAAAACTGAGATCAAGGTATAGTGAATTATTATAAATTTACCTAATCTCAATTTACCAAACTACTACTCAGTCAATCCGATATATACGCTATAATATCAATATATATATATATAGTAACAGAATTTGAACGCTAACTTGTTATACTAGAAATTAAATGTACTTATAATTCAAAAAGTTGATACGTTAATAAATTAATTTGGGTAATATGCAGATTTGGAAATTTGTACAGGGAAGAAAATTTGGCAATCAGTGGCATTCATACACATGCAGGTCCTGGAGGATACTTAATGTATTTACTTTATCATGTTACTTCTTTAGGCTTTGTTCAGCAATCATTTGATGCTATTGTCAATGCAATTGTACAAAGCATAATTCTGGCTCACCAAAACCTAAAGCCTGGATCAATTTTCATCAACAAAGGTGAATACTTTAAATTTTACTTAAATCTTAAATCCAAATAGGTAAAATAAGAAGTATTGGCATCCTACCTCTTAAGCAAAGAGCTACGACAAAAGCACATCATCTTCAGTGAACAAGATTAGATTAATAGCTTAGTTGGAATTTTGCAGGGGATGTGGAGAATGCAGGAATAAATAGGAGTCCAAGTGCTTATTTACTAAACCCAGAAAAGGAAAGAGCAAAATACCCATCAAATGTTGATAAAGAAATGACTCTCTTAAAGTTTGTAGATAAAGCAAGTGGAAAAAGCATTGGTGCTTTTAGCTGGTTTGCTACTCATGGAACCTCCATGAGCAGGGACAATAAGCTAATTAGTGGAGATAACAAAGGTGCTGCTGCTAGATTTTTTGAGGATTGGATTGCTACTCCCACCAAACCCAACTCAACCACCTTCCCCAATACAAAAGGTACCCATCTTGTGATTTTTTTCATTCGTGTTCATTTGCTAATCTTAGTTCCAATGTTGATATTTTCACTATCCACTTGTCAAGTATTTCTCATCAATTGGGGCTCTTATAGTATGATTGATTTAAGTGATTTAGGAGAAGCGGAGTTATGATTAGGAGTTGCTTTCTTGATGTAGATATTGGTAAAATAATAGAGAAAGCGAAAAGAATGAAGGCAACAGGAGGACAACCATGTGGTAAAACAACCAGCCAAGCATTCAAGTTGAGGAAGAATGATGGGTCATTATTTGTAGGGGCATTTTGTCAATCGAATGTTGGAGATGTGACCCCAAATGTTCTTGGAGCATTTTGTATTGACACAGGAAAACCCTGTGACTTCAATCACTCTACCTGCCATGGCGATGACATCCGGCTTTGCGTTGGCCGCGGACCTGGGTAATATCAGAGTATGGTGTTGAATTGAATTTTTAGAGAATTTATATACTGTAGTTACCAAATCATGACTGGTAAATATCAGAGTTTATGGTTCAATTTTAGATTAAAAACATATGTACAAATAAGTAAAAAACAAACCACTTACATAATTCAGTTTTAGATATCACAAAACACTTGGTTTACGACCTGCAGCTTATTATATGATTTGAGACTACAATGTAAATCACCGACCATCTCAAAGTTGTGTTTTAAACAGATACCCAGATGAAATATTAAGCACGAAGATCATAGGAGAGAGGCAATTTACCAAAGCCATTGATCTTTTCTCTTCTGCTACTGAGGAATTAGAAGGGAAGATCGATTATAGGCATTTGTACCTAAACTTTACGAATCTTGAAGTGGATTTGGAAGGAAAAGGTAAAGTCAAGACATGTCCTGCAGGCCTAGGGCCAGGATTTGCAGCTGGAACTACAGATGGTCCTGGCATGTTTGGGTTTGAACAAGGAGACACAAAAGTTAGCAACTTCTCTACATTTTTACATTTCCAGTAGTGTTCTGCTCTTCCATTTCATGTTTGTAATTAACTAACCAACCATGCTTGCAGATAAATGAACTATGGAAAAAATTGAGGGACTTGCTGAAGAAACCAAGCCAATATCAGGAAGAATGCCAAAAACCAAAGAATGTTTTGCTTTCTACAGGAGAAATGTTTGAACCTTATGCATGGGCGGTAAAGACTGAACTGTTTCACTACAATGAAATAAATTATGCTTATATTTTTCCATTAGGAGTCAATTTCCATGGCAGAAAATGTGCTGTGCAATAACAGAGTATGCATTTTGCACTCATCGTTACATTGCATTACAGCATAATCCATCTTCCCCCAAACTTGCCAGAATTTCAATTTAGCATGTTTAATGACTATATTTTGGTAGCCTGAGACAGCTTTTCGATCTTATCCAGTTTTTCATTAATTAATGCAGCCAGCAATCCTTCCAATTCAAATACTCAGACTTGGAAAATTGATCATTCTTTCAGTACCAGGAGGTTTGTTCCTTTCACCAACTCCATTTTATATTGAGGATCATTACCTAATCCTAAACCAGAGCTATGCATCCCTGAATAATAATCCCCATTATGCATTGTAATGAAGCTAGAGATCGAGTGTTTCAACTAGTTACTAAGGGGTTATGACATTGCAGAGTTCACAACGATGTCTGGCAGGAGATTGCGGGAAGCAGTTAAGGGTACATTAATACGTAATGGAGGAGGCGAGTTCGATGAAGAAACACATGTTGTAATAGCCGGCCTGACAAACACATACTCGCAGTATATTGCGACTTTTGAAGAATATGGACAACAGAGATACGAGGTATAAACTAACTAAAAAGGTTAAAGCATGAACCTCTATAGACATAAGTCCTTATTCTAGGTTCCGAAATCGAATGTAAAATCCTTAATATTTGTTATCTAATGACTAGAACTTCCTTGTTCCAAATATGCAATATACAGCAAATAAACAAAAATTTAGGACTGGTCTATTCTTCCTATCGTTTATTTGCTAATAAAACATTGAAACTTGCAGGCAGCTTCGACTCTTTATGGTCCACATACGCTGTCAGCGTACATTCAGGAATTCAACAGACTAGCAGAAGCAATGGCGAAAGGAAAACAGCTTTTGAAGCCCTACTTGTCACCACCAGATCTTTCCTCTAAACAACTCAGACTCTTACCTGACCCATGGATAGACACGCCTCCTAAGGGTGTAAAGTTTGGAGATATAAAAGAAGATGTTACTCAACCAAAAAATGGGTCATTCAAGAAGGGAGATAAACCAAGTGCCACATTTTGGAGTGGTAACCCGAGGTTTGACCTATTAACAGAAGGTACCTTTGCTGTGGTAGAGATGCTTCAAGGAAAGCGATGGAATCCAGTTTATGATGATGATGATTTCAGCTTGTACTACAAGTGGAAATTGGATAATAGTACCTTTTCTAGCATAGCTACAATTGAATGGGAGGTGCCGAAGGAAACTAGCTCAGGAATTTACAGGCTAAGGCACTTTGGGTCATTCAAGAAAACGGCAAAATCCCCAGTAGAATATTTCACCGGTACATCTAGTGCATTTACAGTGTCATAGAGGCAATCTATATCCAACACATGTCCTTCTGTTTTGAGAATAAAGTAAATCTTCCTTGTTTCATTCAAAAATGCAAGACAAAAGACACCTGCACTGACTTATTTGAACAGCAGGCCACAATACATATGACAAATAATACAATATAAGCTTATTTAAGAAGTTTTCACAATGTACATACAAGCTCACTTACTCATTTGCCCATCCACATGACACATCGGAGACACTTTCCTTCAATAAGCATATCAAAGGCTTTGTTAATGTCTTCAAAATTCATTTCATGTGTGACAAACTTATCCAACTGCAGTTCCTGAAGAAAAGACACATGCACATACAGTCCCATAAAATGTTAAGTAACTCAGATTTGATTTGTGAAAACATGAAATCGCAAGATAATCATAGCTGCTCCATTATCCCTAAAAATGACCATCCTAAAAGTGATGCTGGCAAGAAAACCAAAAGAGAGGAAACAAATTTGCTAGGTTCACCTTATCTGTATAACGTTTTAGGAGAGTTGGAATATCAGATTTAGCTTTGAGTCCTCCAAATAAGGACCCAGTGAGGATTTTCCCATGATGAAGGACCTCAAAAGAGTTGAGGGTCAACTGTGCCCCTGGTTTGTCCACTCCTAGGACAATTGTCTTTCCCCAACCCTGAATTACACAAAGCAAATTTGTATAATAAGGTCATCCACCAAACAGACAGTAATATTGATATAAACAAAGAACTGTTCTTTACTTCCCCAGTTCAACCGAGCTGAACCACATGCAGAACAATAAAATTTTGAAACACAAACTAAAATGAGTGTTTGGCAAAGAATGACCTTTCGGCAGGAAGCATATGCTTCATTAACCAGAGATGTCATGCCAACACACTCAAAGCAGTAGTCTGCCCCTCCACCAGTCATCTCAATTATCACCTGTTCACAAGGAGAATTGGAATGTGGAAATATTTACATACTACTCGAAAGCTAAAGAGAAACTCCAAAATGTTGCTTTTTAACATTTTTGCCTGCAATCCCCCCAATGCCACTAAACAATAACTAAATGTATTACGAATAAATAGCCGATAGACAGTAAAAATGAAGATAATAGATTGACTGAAAGACCTGGCTCACAGATTTTCCATCAGAAACTGCAGCTTTGACAAAATCAGTGACTCCAAATTTTTTTGCTGTGTATACAGAAAAGAAATGTCAGAGAGAGTGATTCATATATTAAATACACAATCCAAAAAGACATCAGTCCATGTTAAAAAATTGTTTGCAACTAATATGAGTTTTTCATTTGTTCTTATATGATTTATTACTTATGACACATTGTAGGCAAAGCATGTAATCTCTGTTCAGCTGCATTGTTTAGCAAACATCAAAAGTAGATAATCTCATGGGAAAATCCAAATAATCCCATGCTAATGCTCACCAATTTCAAACTTGTCTGGATTTGTATCAATGCCTATAATTCTAGCAGCCCCAGATAATCTTGCACCTTCAGCAACCTACATTACAAAGCAACATTAAACCTGTTTCTTTGGCAGAAGTGGAAAGAATTCGTAAGAAGACTTTTCTTAGATCATACTGCCAAACCAATTGATCCTAGCCCAAATATGGCAACACTTGATCCTGCCTCCACATTTGCAGTTTTCCAGGCAGCACCAACACCTGAAGTATCAAATTATGTCAACATGTAATACAATGCCAATCCCAAAACCAAATTATACGCATATTAATAACCTTTCCACAAACATTTCATGGAAACTGTTAGTGTACTTTGCAAACTTGGCATGAGACATGACATGTTTACAGAACGTCCATTTTAGGGAAATGTGAAGAAAACTTCAAGCTAGTGCAGCTGCAGGTCATATACATATATGAGGAGAATATTCAAATGCCGTGAAATCAGCATCCCCTCCTCTTGGGAACGTCAGAATATAGCATAGAGATTAAAGGAAAGAAATAAACTATAAAGCATAAAATCAGATTATAATTGAGAATATTATTCCCAATAAGCATTCATCGTGAAATATTCAACTCAATTCTAGAAAAAAAGTTAACAGGTATGCATATCATTACCAGTTGAAACACCACAGCTGAGAAGACATGCTCTATTAGGAGGGATGGAAGGGTCGATCTTCGTGAGATGGGCAATGTCAACCACAGTATACTCACTAAAACTCGACACAAAGAGGAAGTGATACAAAACCTCCCCCTTTAAGTCTGTAAATCTGCTAGACTCATATCTTGGCATCCAAGGAGATACCTTGAAAGGCAGTTTTGAACAAAGGTTAGTCCTTGTCGATTTGCAATTTGTACATTCTCCACAATCTGACATAAATGTGGGTATAACGGTATCTCCCTCCTTTACTTGATCTACATCCTCTCCCACACTTTCAACAACCCTAAAACATAACATCAAAATCCACAGTTGCACAATGTATCAGACAAAGTAAATTTATAACCCAAACTCATTTTTAAATTGACATTGTACCATTAACTACTAATTTTGGCCATGAATTGTAAATCAATTACAAGTTGATCCTGATCATGATCAAATTACATTTAATTGATTTTCTCTTAGCATCTAATTAAAAAAAAAATTGCATAACAAAACATTACCAAAAAGGGCATTTAGCTTCCAACACTAACAGCATCAAGCAATATTAGCTTACCCTATAGCTTCGTGGCCAAGAATTCTCGGATAAGTAGCAGGAAAAACCTGGAATTATTTTTTTTGAATGATTAAAACAACTTCCATTGCCAGAAAGAAGTATGAAAAATAGAGTTTAGCTAGAGCTAAACCTTCAGTTTCCAGAAAGTGATATCACTTTGACAGAGAGAAGTGCAAATAATCCGAATCCGAACTTCATGACGACTCGGCGGAGCGACCAATATTTCTTCTATTACAAGAGGTTCTCCTGGTTGACGAACAATCGCCGCTGCAATTTGGACCGGAAACAGATAAGATAACAAGTACATATACGTAAATAGACCAATAATAAACTTAAAGGAAACCGTCGAGTAGATGAATGTATACCTTTACAGCGAATCGGATTTCCGGCAGTAGGTGAGTTTTGAGTAGCCATTGCGTTGAATAACAGAAAATCCAAAGGTTCGGAGCAGTTTTGGTGTTTGATCAGTTGTTGGTCCTCTGACTTTTTAACAAGTTGGCGCGGATGGTAGAGAGGGGGAAGTCTCAACTCCCTACTATTACAAGTGAGTCTCAATTCGCTGAAGGATAATATGGACACTAATCACTGGCCATAGTCGCCCAAAAAATAAAAGAACATCATTGACCCGGAACTTCAAAATTGAAAATAGTACTACTGAAATAGACAATTCTTAATACAATATTATCTATCGTACATGACGTCTTGTCATTTCATTTTTTTTAACAGATATGTCATTTCATTTCACATCTACTTTCAAAAAAAAAAACAAATCACATCGAAATTATTCATTTTTTTACAATAAAAATTAAAAATTGATTGCGTCTTTAAATTTTTTTTGTCATAATGTAATGCAAAGGGCAATGGTTAGATTGAGGAACAAAATTGTATACTACTCATTTTTAAAAAGTATATATTTCACGTTCATTTTAAAACGTTTCCAATTAAAAATGGTCTCATATGTCATAATGAATAATTCACATTAAATTTTTTTAGCTCCACAATAATCAATTTTTACAAAATTTTATTTATTTTTAAAATTAATTTTTACCATATATCTGTAAACATTTGAATAGAAAAATAGTAAAAAAGTGACATGACATTTTTGTCTCAGCCACTGTAATTGCTCTAAGATTTTTTAGTCAAATATAATAATAATATAATAATAATAATAATAATAATAATAATAATAATAATAATTATTATTATTATTATTATTATTATTATTATTATTATTATGTAATTTATAAATCTATATATTTATCTATAAAAATATATAAAAGTTAAGAAAATTTTAATACATTACATCAGCTAAACAACAAAATAATGTTTGTGTTTTTTTAAGTTTCAAATTAGTTATATTTATTTTATACAATTTTTTCCTCAATTTCAATTTATATTAATAATAAATTAAAAATTATTAACAAAACTAATTAGTTAAATATTATTAATAAGAAATATCAAATTTTAGTGTGGTAAAAAATAATATATATATATATATATTAGATTTTTTTTATTTTTAAAATAAAAAATAATTTAATCCACAATATAAATAAATTCTATTTTTTGCATTTCCTTTAATTTCTATGTTTAAGTTACAAAACTCTTCGATTTCTTCTATAGACCATTAATTAATTATAATAAATGTATAACATTTAATAATAAAAATGTAAATTTTTAAAAAATAATGAGAGAAAATTATGATTTGGTAGATAACTATGTTTTAGTATTGTATTTTTATATATTGTATAATTTAATCTTTATATTTTAGTCCATCATATTTATTTTAATTTTTGTCCTTTAAAGATAAGAAAATATAAATTTTTTTTTTTGGTAATTACTATTGGATCCTTGAGATTTGAGCTAATAGACTCGGAGGTCTCTCTATTTTTAAAATTATATCAATTAGTACCTAACTTTTTAATAATAGACTCTCAGGTCCTTCCGTCAACTTTTTCCGTTAGTCAACAAAAAAGTCAACGTTTTTTTCAAAATGACAAAAATACCCTTTGATTTATTTGAATCGAACCAGACTAATTAAACCCAATTTTAAATCAAACCACAGTAAAAATTTAAAATGACCAGACTGGGATTCAAACTAGGGACCTCAAGGATGTTAGAATGCATGATAACCAACTACACGAAAACACCTTTAGTGTATTGAATTGACGTGATAAAATTTTATTGTGTAAGGTACAACCATTCACCTTTTATGACTATAACAATTATCTATTCTTTCAATTAATATTTTATTAAATAATTACATATTTATTTTTTTATCATCTTAGACAAGTCTGAAAGATTAGAAGATAAAGTTTAACTTTTCCGGAAAATTTAAAAAGATTTTACAGAAAATTGAGTATTTATTTGGAGAAATTAACAAATATTAGAAAACTCATATTTTTTATTTGGAGAAATTAACAAATATTAGAAAACTCATATTTCTAATTCAAGAAAAATATTTATTTTTGGCCTAATGTACTCTGTGGTCCCTATATTTTGGAAATTATATCATCGGATCCCTAACGTTTGGAATAATAGACTCTCAGGTCATTCCGATCAAAAACGCGTTATTCAACGATTTTTTTCTCCAATAAATATTTCATTTCCTTGAATTAGAAATATGAGTTTTCTAATATTTGTTAATTTCTCCAAATAAAAAATATGAGTTTTCTAATATTTGTTAATTTCTCCAAATAAATACTCAATTTTCTGTAAAATCTTTTTAAATTTTCCAGAAAAGTTAAACTTTCTCTTCTAACCTTCAGATTTGTCTAGGATGATAAAAAAATAAATATGTAATTATTTAATAAAATCTTAATTGAAAGAATAGATAATTGTTATAGTCATAAAAAGTGAATGGTTGTGCCTTACACAATAAAATCTTATCACGTCAATTCAATATATTAAAGGTGTCTTGGTGTAATTGGTTATCATGCATTCTAACATCTTTGAAGGCCTTAGTTCGAATCCCATTTTGGTCATTTTAAATAAATGTTGACTTTTTTGTTGACTAATGGAAAAAGTGGACGGAAGAACCTAAGAGTCTATTATTAAAAAGTTAGGGACTAATTGATACAATTTTAAAAATAGAGGGACCTCCGAGTCTATTAGGCCAAATCTCAGAGACCCAATAGTAATTACCCCTATAGAAAATTACAAAAAGATCCTTAAAAATTAGAAAAATTGCAAATAGGTCATTGTTGACGTTCGATTTTTGCACCCCAAAATCATTCGAGGATGATAAAGAGTTTCGAATTAGAAATCGGCCTGATTCCTTTTCGGTCCGCTCTTTCCTCTTTTCCGAAAATATTTTCTTAATGTTTTTAGTCCTTTTTCATGATTAAATGAATTCTTGAAATACCCTTCTAGTTGCAAAAATATTTTTATGTTTGTTGATGTATTTTATTTTTCAAAATTGAAAAAAAAAAAGAAAAAAAAGTAGAAAAAGAAGAAAAGAAATTAAAAAAAGAATTGAATATATTTATTTGTGATATTAACCTTAAAAAATCGATTTTAAGGTTAAAATAGCAAATATTTATATTTAAGTTGTGATTTCAGTTTATTAATTAAAGTATGTGTTGTATTTGTAATTTTTATTAACTTGAAAAATTAATTAGAAGGGTTTTATTAAATTAATTTGAAGAAAATTAAAGAA
>CANUEY010159280.1:0-11015 GCA_948099555.1 Croton setiger | reverse complement strand
ATCTTATGTCAACTACCATTTTTCTATTCATGATTTCAACTATGCTTAATATGTTTGACATGCATAAATTGCAGATTTACTTGTGGGCTTGTTTATCCGCCGCATTTTAAAGCGACGCAAGGTGCCTGAGGATCTGTGCTTATATTCTGTAATGGTATGGCTCCTCAATCCATTTACTTTCACCATTGGAACCCGTGGAAACTGTGAGCCTCTTGTTTGTGCCATGATTTTATGGACCATTATCTGTCTTATGGAGGGTATATTTCTACTTCTATATTCCTGTATCTGAAATAGATAAATGTTTTTGATTTCTTTTAGGACATCAGTTGTTAACCTGTATACTTGGTTTCTACCTACGCTGTTCATGTGGATTGCAATAGTGTCACGACTCATGATATACGTTTTACGTTGAAAGCAGAAACTTCTTGTTACAATCTTGAATGTAAAAGAGAGACTGTTCTAGGAAGTGTGGTAACCTTAGGCTTGGACAAAGCGGAAAAAACAAAAGGCTCTCTTAGATTTTAAAAATATATATTATCTAGACTACATGATTCAATTTCAATATTTTTTTGTTGGGCTAAATATCTGATTCTTTTTCCTTCCTACAGCTATAATATTAATAATCTAATTACTGAGTAGTATTTTTGAAGTCAATGAAACATAAGTCTCAAGCTTGTTAAAGTAACTTAGGGTCTGCCTTTCCTTGAGGTTATTTGTGGTGATGCATTGAATATTCATGTGTCTAGATTTTTGTTATACTGTTATTGGAACAGAAATGCTGCCTCATATTTTCATTTCGACGTTTTCGTTTGACGACGGAGCTCCTTCCATTTCGTCTTTTGTTCACTTCGCAAACCAGAAAATGCGCAATAGAAGAGGAAGTAGTTGAGACCTTCTGGTTTCACGATTTGCAGTCTTCAAAGTTTGCTTCTCCGCCATTTTATTCTGCTGGTGAGTTTCGTTCCAGAAAGAGGTAGGGTCTTTTGCACTTCTAACTAGACCCATGGTAACAATCTGCTTCAGTTCCTTTAAACCAGGTTTGAGTTTTCTCATATTCTAATTTTATTTCTTTTGCATGCAACAATTAATATAGAGTTGTGCTGAATAGTGATTGCATTTTTATATTATAAAACTTGATTCTATTGCTATGGGTCCTGTGTTGCAATGTTCGTTGGCTTGTTACTATTTTGTTGGCTAGTGATTTTGAGTATTGACTTTGGTGCTTCGCTTTGTTTATCATTGATTTCAAGTTTGTTTTAACCATGGTACCTAGTAAAAAAACTAAGGCTGCTTCTCTACCAAAAGTCTGATTTTTTTCGATCAAAAGTACTGTGTGAAATCCTCGGTTTTTCCTCTTTCACTGTCTCTATCCCATAGGTATAATGTTTGATTCAACAGAGAACCTTTTCTTCTATATCTGTATGAATCAATATTATTCCATTCCAATATCGGTATCCTGTTGTAGCATCTAGCTTGGTTTATTCTGGGGACTAAGAAGGGGTGTTGCATCAACTATGAGATCCAAAGAATTCAGATTTTCCTATAAGTAAGATTATGCCTCTTATAATCTATGCAGTTAAGTTGAGCAATTGGTTTACGTCACTGCTATAGAATAATAAATATACAGCTAAATTATTATATTTGTTTATAGATAAGTAAGGGTGAGGAAGTATATCAATTTTCTAAGTGTTAACCCTTGAGTCGATTCATTTGGTCTCGTGTATTTAACGTGTTATATTATTTGCATCGTCAGCCTATTTAGATTCAACTCTAGTCCATTTATTTTCTATGTTAGGCATGTCGGGTTCGATTGTAATATCACGTCTCACCACCCCTATGTAGATATATTACGTATCTACAAAATTTCAAAAATCTACTTAAGGACGTAATTGAGTAGTTCACCTAAGTCCATGAACCAAATTAGTAAAAATTAGATAGTCGAAGAATTTCAATCGCAAAAATATCTTTTTGTTGGGCTAAATATCCGATTCTTTTTCCTACCTACAGCTATAATATTAATAATCTAATTACTTAGTAGTATTTTTGAAGTCAATGAAACATAAGTCTCATAAGCTTTTTAAAGTAACTGAGGGTCTGCCTTTCCTTGAGATTATTTGTGGTGATGCATTGAATATTCATGTGTCTAGATTTTTGTTATACTGTTATTGGAACAGAAATGCTGCCTCATATTTTCATTTTATTGGAACAGAAATGCTGCCTCATATTTTCATTTCAACCAACCTAGCATGAAATTTCAATATTATTATCATGTTCAACCAACCTAGCATGATTGATTTTTTCATGAAAAGCTCATTAACTTTCAATATTTAAAGTCTCTATTATCCACCTATAACACACAACACACACTCTTCTTCTTACAATAAGAAAATGGCAAGATTCTTTTCAACTGGAAAAAATAAAGTTAAATTTTTCCAATTTGAAAAAATATTCTGCCGTGGGAAAAATACAATTTACATGGTGGAGGATTTGTGTAGTTCCTTTAACAAAGGAAAGCTAAGCTTGGTTGATTATGCCAAGGCTTTAAACCAAAGTGAAATCAGAAAGTCTACCCTTGAATATTGGGACCAAAACGGTACTGACATCGCCAAGAATAAAGGTCTGAAGGAAGCTGAAGCTAGAGAATTTGTGAAGAATTACGTGGAGGAAAATTTTGCTAAAGCCATCTTTAATCGCAAATTGGAGGAGGAGGAGAAGGAGGAGGAAGAGGAGAAGGAAGAGGAGAAGGAAGGAGCTGGAGAGGAGGAAGGAGCTGGAGAGGAGGAGGAGGAGAAGGGAGGAGGTGCAGAGTAGGAGGGAGATGCTAATTTTCATTGTAATAAGTAGCTGACTATCTTATTTTATTGGTTTTCAAGTTTATGCAGTAGGACTTTTTTTACTGTGAATGCTATGGAGTCTCAATTTAATGAATAAAGTTTGACAATTTAAATAGTAATCACTCTAATATCATACAGTTCAATTTACAAAAAACAGTATAATAGCTTTTGTGGATTTTCGATTTCAGTATATTGGTTTTAATTGTGAATTATTTTTTTGATGAAACTGCCTTATTTGATTCTGTCATATTACAAAATTTCCTTTAGGCGGAAGGTTTTTGAATTTCTCTTAGTAAATAAGAGACCTATTTGCAACAGCTGCTAAAATAGAGTTTCCATGTCAAGAACTGGGCTTTATTTGTTTATATTCTTATTAAGGGTATCTCTTTTCTTGACATATTGTTTGTCTGTTTGCCTCATTTCAGTTTGCAAATTATAGTGAATAACATTTGGCATATGCCCTTTTATAATAGCCCAGTTCTTTATTTTCTGAAATTTCCCCAATTCTTTCTAGTTTGTTGGTTCTTGTAATCACTGGTTTTTTTGTTTATATATTTATATTGCTCAAGTCAATAATGCCATTCATTCTACATTTGAAAGTTGCAGAATTGGAGAAATTTTATTCATAATATTATGAATTTTTATTTATTTTTGAATGAATTTCATTGTTTTTAACGAGTTTGGTAAATTGGTAATTACCGATTAACAATTGGTAATATCGATTTGTATCCGGTAAAAATGTTTTGGTAATCGGTAATTGTTGATAACTAATCTTTTATTTTCCTTTTCATATAAGCTTTAAACTAAACTGATTGATAAAGAAATATAATCTTAAGAATTGAAAACTTTGATGTTTTTCACCCCTCTCAAAAGCTCTAACATTAATATATCTGGCTGTTTGCAGTTGCTTAGGATAGAGAAGACAAACCAGGCATTTTGCATGCTTTGCTGCAATGACATGGTTAAATATGCAAAATTTGTTCTTATTCTCAGCAATTTTTCGACTCATTTTGATAGTCTATGGAGAATGGCAAGATTCCCACATGGAAGTCAGATACCTTGTTTTCTCTGATGCTGCCTCATTAATGGCTTCTGGAGAATCCGCTTATAAGAGAAGCACATACAGATACTCGTGGGGTAAATTCCTCTTTTCTGCTTCAGGCTAGTAAAACATTCTAATTTTCAATTTAAATTAGTGTCATTTTTGTGTTCTTCATTTAGATTTTAAAACATAAAAGCTTCAGTTGTGATCTGATTTTACAGTATTGTACCCCCAAAACACAAACATCTTAGTTTTCTCTTCCTTCATAAACATAGATTCTTTGTTTGAAAATCTGTGTGGAGGTATCAGAGGGCAACGATAGTCCAGTTGTAATGGCTATATAATATGTAATTTTATATTCCAAAAGTAATGAAAAACCTAGCCTACCTCTGAACTTTCTGCTTTATATGGAAGACTGTCTGGAAAGAGCTTTTCATCTTTAGTTGGCATGCTTAATAGTTTCTTGTAACAGATTTTTCAGAACCAAAATGAGATGCTGTTGCTTGCTACATTTACCTCACTTTTATGCATTGAGTCTCAGGACTACATTGGATTGAGTTCATAGAAGAATCCCCAACTCTACATAAGCCAATTCTCGAAGTTTATCATAACAGTGCAATTAGGGTCTGTAGGAGAGGATGAAATAGTAAACTTGAGGGGATCAATAGTCGACTAAAGAACTCTTTTTTTATTTTTGTCTGGTTGTGTGGCCGGCAGTGTCTCTAAAGGTATCGGCATTGGTGAGAGGAAAAAGAAGAAGAAATGTATGAGAAGAATAGAAAGAGGACATAGATTCAAACTTCACGTTCCCTTTCAAATGATCAATGCTGGTTTTTTATACAATATGGGGATGTTTTTTCAAGCCAAAATATTTTAATTTCAAAATTGGAGTTTAAATTAAAATCCTCATAATTTTTTTAAAAATCACTGCTTGTGAAATCAACCTATTCAATTTTAAATTCTCGAGCATAGCTTAAGTTAGTATTTGAGTTCAATAAAAATCAAACTTAATTGTATTTTTTTTATCGATACAAATCTTACCATTTATTTTAATTTCATGAATATTTTTAAATTTTTCAGCTATCGGTTTCTTCGTTTCTGGCCGCAATCTCTCAACTTGCATTACCATTGCTAGGTACGTGAGCAAGCAAGAAGTGTATGAAAGCATCTAAGTATTTAATTTATAACTTGCATTTAGCGGTAAACTTTTATTCCATGACAATGAAGTTAAAATTCAGAACATGTTCATGGTAGTTCACAAATTTATCAAGGCAAGATTTCCCCATCACACATAAATTGTGACAACATTCTTGACCAATATTTCGGCTTCTGCTTTCAAATATAGTTCCTAATTCCTGTTCTCCACATTTTTGCGTGTTCTGTTTGACACAAATAGCTAAACCACTAAAATATCCAGGCCATGGTTCATGCGATGGGAGTTTTTGGAACTTAATAGTAACAACCACCAATCATTTTTGTTAGTTTTGAGTAAACTACGGCAAAACCACTACCAAATTCATGCGATTGATGTTTATTTTTGCAATGGTTTTAGAACATACAGATATTCGCCTTTGCAATTTTTCGACTCATTTTGATAGTAGTGGAGTTGGATTGTCTACAGGTAGTGCATGCTATTAAATCTGCTAAAGTTGATTGTTCTTATTTTAGGAGTTTAATTGTAGAGTATAGGCAATTAGTAAATAGTCTTAATTCACTTGAGATGAAATTTGTAAAACAGTCAACAAACCAGTATACTCATAGTCTTGTACAAGCAGCTGCTTCCATGTCTGTATGGAGTGAACTAATACTCTCCTAGACTTTACTTTGAATATATTACATGATTAAATGAATAATAATGCGGAGTTAGATAATCTAAATAGTCTTGTACAAGCAGCTGCTTCATTCTGTCCATGTTATTATGTGTTGTTTCATGCTTACTGCCGAGTTTTGATCATGAAATCTCTTCTTTTGCTTATTTCCTTGTTCGCAATGAATCAATTCGAATAGAAATCCAATTAAGTGTGATACGTATGTGATTTCAAGTTAATTGTTAGATGCCTTTTTTTTTTTTTTCTATTTGCTCATGTCTGATTAACTGCTGTGCAATCTATATACTTCAATTGAGGCTCAATTTGATACGCTATTACTGCCAGAAAAGATTATAGTTAACGTCAAGTGTTAGCCTTCAATTGTGTACTGCTTGACCTGTTTGAATGTTGGTTTTACCTGCAATTAATTAGCTAAAATTCTGCTGCCCATATGATGAAATCCCAGTTTATGCTTAGCGTACTTTGGTTCGTAAGTTCGACGGCCTCTGGGTTATAATTCTGTTTCTGTTCATTCGTTCTTTAGTGTTTTGTTGAAAGTTTTGGTTTAAAAGTTGAATGCCAAGTCTTTGCTAGTTTCTGTTGTGGCCAGTCTGCTTGCTCTAGTGTGATAGCAGCCTGCATTTCATGTGGAAAATTAAACGCAAGTCCTGTTGTGATCTTAGGATTGTGAGTATCGATTGTTCAGGTAAAGGTGAACCTGTGCAGTGCTTGATTCTGTTTCCCCATTTTTTTGCATGACGATTCATGGTTGTACCATCTTATTATCACCATTCAAGTGATGTTCTATGTTCCAACCCTTATATGCTCCCAAATTTGATAAGAGTCGGTGTAGTCTTTATACTTTGAGTTCATATCCTAATCTGAGTCTGAAAGGGAACATAATCTGTTCAAGACTGTTCTTTAATGCTGTCCAGGCTATGTTTATGCATTATATCTACGTATTTACGTCGTATCTGTTTGTGCATGGTGACAATGTTGCGTCGGTATCCATCTTGCTTCGTGTGTTCATTCTGTCTCAGCGTTGTGTTGTTTGGCACTTTAGGATCAGTCATTGGATTTCTGCTTCATTCTGTCCATGTTATTATGTGTTGTTTCATGCTTACTGCCGAGTTTCGATCATGAGTCGTAGTTTCAATCGTCATGCAACTTATAGCTTTTGTCTCTGTTTATTTGTTTTGGTCAATAGTCATAATTCGTATTTAGTCTTTCTTTTGCACAGTGTATCTTGTTGGATTACTAGATACAACATCAATAGGGTAATTTGTTAGTCATGTTCAATGATTGTCATCCCTTTAGTCCAAGTTTTGTCACTGTTCAAAAACCTTGTTTACAACCTTTGATGATTCTTAAGGGTGCTGTTTGAGTTCAGCATTAAGAGGTAATATGCCCGTCGTTGGTTTTGTACTAGCATCCATATCCAGCAGTTTTTCTTTATATTACGCCACAACCATATCCTAATGCTGTTTTGAGATTCTGCAAGCACGGAGATTATTAAAGGCATTTAGATCATTTGGGTTGGTCATACAATTTTCTTTTTAAAGTGTTGTTTAAAGAATTACGGCATGATTAAAGTAACCATTTTTCAATTACGCACACTAGGGGCCATTTTGACTATTTTACGTCAACAGGGGTACTTTGTGAACATTTTTCGTTCATGGTTTACTTTAACATGATTAATTTGAGTGAGGGGTGTTTTTGTAATTTTCAGAAATTATAGGGATCATTTTGTAATTTTTCAAAACTTTAAAGACCAAACTGTAAATTTGCACAATTAACTCTGAAATATTAATGTTGCAAGTTTTCTATTTTTTTTGGGCTGTTTGGATAAAAAATACATGATTTAGGGCTGTTTCATAATTTTTCCAATTATAGGGACCTTTTTGTAATTTTTTAAAACTTCAGGGGCTTTTTTGTAAATTTTGCATATGTGCTTTAACTATTAATTTTTAGTGTTTCTGGAATATTTTGGAATTTAATTTGAGAATTGGATCGGGTAGATTCTAATTTAATAGAGATTCGGTTTGTAAATTAGTTTTAGGATTTATTTTCCACATTTTCAATTTTCGCATTTTTTATTTCTGCAATTTATTTTATTGTTTGTAATTGTTTTCACAATTGACCGAAAAAACGCCAATTAAGGACATCGCTAGATTTAATCATGCCACGACTTTTCTTTTAAAATAAACTTAAATTTTGGAAATTAAACAAACCAAGAGGCCGGTTTTTGCCGGGCGGCGGTTTAAGTAAAACTTAGACCGTCGTACCTTACCCTCTTTATCCAGATTTTTGAATTTTTGACTAGTGCCTTAAAATTTAAAAATGGAGTCATTTTTCTTAAAATTAAAAATTGGTGTCCCGAAAGCGGGTGGTGATTCTAAAATTATTTTTAAGACCGATTAGTTCGGCATGCGCGATCCCAAAATATTTTATCACCGCTTTTTTTGAAATAAATCCAAAACCAAACAACAACAGGTACGTTAACGCCCGGTTTTAGAAACTGGCCTCTCAAACCAAAACCATTTTTCAATTTTAAATCAAGTCGATTATTAATTTTTGAAAACGCTAAACGATGTTCCTAAACGGTGATAATTAATGTTCGGTTCAAACCACAACAAGAAAGCGGTAAATAAGCGGAAAAATAAAGTTGCGGAAAAATAAAGAAACTTAAATAAACTAATTACAAACCATTTCCTATTAAATTACATTTTACCTAAAATTAACCCCAAATTAAAACCCAAAACTACAAAAATAAAATATAGAATAAAAAATTATAAAATAAACCTAAAAATTAATAAAAACAACAAATAAGCATAAAAAATGTAAAATTCATCCAATCTTCAAACCAAACCATCCAAATCATATTTCAAGCCAACTTTGAGCAAATAAACATCAAAACATGCATCAAATGAAAAATATTGTCAAATTACAATTTTACCCCAAACTTTAGAAATTTTGCAATTTTGCCCCAAAAATTATGAAAAACATCAAACCATCATACAATCATTCTTATTTAACCAAATATTTCATATAAAATGAATTTTCACATTTTGGAGACAAAACATGAAAATTACAAAAATGCCCCTTCAAACTCAATAGAATTACAAAAATACCCCTCACAAGAAAATACCATCATTCACACCTTTTTAACCAAAAAAACAAACATAAACAGAAACCAAGATCAATTCCAGCAAAGATAATATTATATCAAGTCAAATTTCCAAATGACCAAAATGCCCCTTGTGTTTGTATTTATTTTCATAAGCTGCCCTTTTCATGTTTTATCCTACTTTTTCTACCCTTCAACCATACAAACTGCCACACCATTCAGATTAAACCCTAATCATTAAATATGAGATGCAAATCCTGTTACATACTTGAATATTCAACAAAGACCATTCTGTTTTACAACATTTAAAATCAATTCTAAATCAAGACTGAATGCAACAGATTATGAGAACAACTCATCAATCCAAGATTAAGCTGAAACAGTTTAGAATGTCCTTC
This sequence comes from Croton setiger, assembly GCA_948099555.1. Taxonomy (NCBI): domain Eukaryota; kingdom Viridiplantae; phylum Streptophyta; class Magnoliopsida; order Malpighiales; family Euphorbiaceae; genus Croton; species Croton setiger. Next base: position 1,806 of record CANUEY010159280.1, on the reverse strand, counting down.
AATTCTAGCTTATATCAACTTTAATCATGATATGTCCAGATCCAAACAAAGATGCAGCCATAAGAGATCTTAAACCAGAATGTGAGTCATCAAATGTCACTTATAAACAAACCTTTTCCTATGTAACTTTTAAACAAAATGAGCAAAACAAAACTTTGCAAGCAAAACAGAATATGCTCTCATTATGAATCAACAAAACATATCCAGTACTGAGCCAACAGAACAATTTGAATACCAAATCAAACTTCACAGATGCAGATTTATGCTCACTTTAACTAATTTATTCTCATCAGCATGTAAAGCTCATATTTCATCAAGACAATTTTGCAACTAAGCAATATTCTGGATTGACATTTAAAAAGTTTATCATAAATGGCATGCCCAACATAAGCTTCTCAGCACTTAGGAAAATATATATACCAGCAGCACATATACTATGAATATGGACAAATGATTTAGAAAGATTAAACAGAAACATACAGATGTTCAGTATACTGGATGGCAAATTGAGTAACAAGAAAAGCTGAGTAAATGACAAACTGGGATTTACAAAGCAGGGGAACTAGATTTCAAATGCATATTAATTAACAGACTGAAGACAATGATTTGTGTTTCAAAACATTATGAACAAGATCAGAATATGATTTCTCAACAAAACAGAAACACTACTGAACCTATTTTCCAGGATGCAAATTTATATGTGCTTCTATAGTGCAACCATATAAGATGCTTCACCATATGCTCAAACTGTTATGATGACATCCAGAAATGAGCAACATAAGACATGTTATTTCAACTCATTAAACCAAATCAAAATCCATTTTTATGCTAACTAGAATGAAATTTGATGCATGAGACTCTGGATCTAAATCCCAATTTACATTCTTCTGGATCCAGAGACATGATATTTATGAAATGCGATTATAAACTTATATACATGAGCTAAAAAAACAGATCCAATGTAAGAAGTGTATGAGGTGAAATTACTAGCATGCTTTCTGTGTATATGAACTTTCTTAATCTTGTTCCAAAATCTCAGCTATACTGAGCTTAAAAGGCATCAAAACAAACACCAAGATGAATATCTAAAAACAACCTTCACATAAGCAACAATAAACCTTAATGTGCATGTTGATTCAGAAAGCTCAGCAGGAGAATCATCATGAATACTACAGAGTAAACATATTCATACCTTCTGCTCCAGAGTTTTTTAACAAACAGATGATTAACACAAGAAGTAACAAACTATCAATTGAAGCAAAATCAAACAAGTTTAATTACAACATCATCCTATTTATTCGTACTACAACACAGATCCATCCAGAAATAAGGAAAACAAATTCACATCGAAAAAGAAATTTATCTAAACAAGTTCGATTATATTATTCAGAAACAAAAATATATTCTCACAGATCAATCAGGTTCCCAGCAATCACCATTCATATTGAAATTGAAATGTAAACAGAAAAGTTATGGGTACCTTAGATCAATGCTCAACCAACTTTATATCACCCAGAATCCAAATTACAGCTTTTTACGTCAGCTCCAGAAAAAAAAAAAACTTTTACAGAATAACAGAGGTTCTAGCTATTTCAATTCCTAATTCAAATTGGATTTTGAATAAGAATTGAATTAAGCTTTTACAGTAAAATGGGAATTTAGAAATTTTGAAAAGGAAAAGAAAACAAACTAGGCTACGGGATTTCCAGCAGAAAGTAATTTTCCCTGGACTTCCTCTTTTCGAATGGCCTCCCCCCTTCTTCGTCGATGGCCTCCACCTCTTATAGTTGCCAATGCCACTCCTTC
>CANUEY010159068.1:0-11700 GCA_948099555.1 Croton setiger | reverse complement strand
AAATTTTTTATATTTATTTTTTTTTTTTCTCAACAAAAAAAAATATTATTATTTTTATATATATATATATATATATATATATATATATATATATATATATATATATATATATATATATATATATATATATATATTTTTTTTTTTTTTTTTTTTTTAACATAATTCTTGATTGCTATATATGGTTTCTTATTATCACCAAACGACATCAATTTCTACAAACGACATTTAACTTCGTGGGCTTTGGCTTGGGCCCATTAAACTGAAATAGGCCTAAAGGATAAATTCGTAAATAGTTATAAACAGTAAGGTTAGCTTCCGTAATTTCACTGAGCCCTATTTACCCATTTTACTCCACCCATTTCACCTTTCTCGGGAAAAAAAACCTCAAGGCTAAGTGTTACCTTTATCAAGTTCGGTATTTTTTTAAAATAATGGAATTACTGGCCGGCGACCGGCAAGTTCCAAACAGCACAGAATTTCCTCAACAAATATCTCCTTTTCCGGCGAGCGGGAACTTTCTGATGAGCTATCAAATGGCTGTCATGCACTCATCATCATCATCAGATATCGACCATCAAAACTTTCCGCCACAGAAGCTCCGTCCGATTAGGGCAAACGCCAGGTCTCCGTCGAGCTCTCAGTCTAACGATCTGCCTTTGGTAGGTGGGTTGGACGGTGCCCTGGAGAACTTAGGGCTTTTAGCAGATAAGGTATGTGGAATTGATGAAGAAGCTAACGAGTATTTCAAGCCGCCTACCAAAGTGGAAGGCAGTGACGTGGGGGTTAATGGCTTTGAGGAGTTTAGGGCTCCGTATCTGGCAGTGGATGATTCGGTGAGAATCGGGTCGGATACGGGTGTAGGGACTCAAAACCCGAGTTGCGAGAGAGTTGCACTGATGAACGAATCTAGGTGAGTATCCAAGATATTATTTATTTTTTACATATATTTTTAAATATATATTCTTTTAACGAGTTTTTTAAATTACTGTTTTATTTTGTGTTTTTGTTCTTTCCTTTCAACTTCTTGTCTGCATTATTGGCCTTTTCTCTTTAATTTATTTTGGTGCTTATATAAACAAGAAATTTTATTATGGAACTATTATATTGATGAGAAAGAAATTTTTCATAATTTTGTTGCTAATTCTTTATTGGAAAGTTACAAAGAAATTGATATTACATTGCATTAGGGGTCTGCTTAATGGTGGGATGGTTTAATATTAGCAGACTCAATTTTACAACTTTTATGAGCCACTGGCAATCCTGTATGTGAGAATGGAAATGAAATAGGTTTTTTTTAGGTTCACTGACCTGAATTCGATCTGGTTAAAGCGGTTAATTGGTTTTTTACTGCTGTAGGTATTGACATTGTTAATGAGTATGGAGTACTTCCAAAGGAATTCTGCAATATTATGAAACTGTTTTATAGGTTTATAATTAGAAACAAGTTTAAGTATAGGTTGTTCAAAATTACTAGGCGCCCTGCTGTTTCATATGCCTAACTATGTCTTATTGTTGATTGCTTGTGGATTGTTTAATGATGCAGTTTGATTGCAATTGCATTATGTATATTATGTTTGGTGAGTTTTAAACTTTTAATGGATTCAAACATTGTGAAACCTAATGCATTTAATTACACGATTAGAAATTAATTGGATTAAGGTTATGTTTTACCGCTTTCCAAATTTAGCATTATGTAGTAGTATATCTTGGAAAGAATGTTCGTGGGGGCATACAGTATCATTTACTAAGAAAATTTATGAGCTTGTGGGGGCCATTTCATATTCCTGCCGCTTAAAAGCTGTGCCCCTAGGGTGTTTATGTTTAAGTATTCCCGTTTTTGCTCCTATTTTTAGTAAACTTATCTATAGACTTCTTAGTTTAATATTTGTTGAACTATTAGTCTATTGTCTATACCTTAGGTTGAAAAGGGATGGAAAGAAGACCATCAAGCTTGGTTTGTTTATTGAACTATTAGTCTATTGTCTATACCTTTTCGGTTGCAAAGGGATGGAAATAAGACGATCAAGCTTGGTTTGTTGACTAAACGAACTACAGATTGTTTCTTTCACATTGCTTAGTTGTTGAGTGAACGTGATACAACATTATTACTGTATGGCTCATGAGCCAAAGTCATCCAACCAAAATCTTAATAAATTCAATTTTGTGAATAGAATCTGTTATAAATTCTGTGAAAGTATCAGTATGCCTAATTTTGTTTGTCATTTGTCACAATTTGTACAATATAAGTTGTCAGTTTTAGCTGCATGTTATAATTAAACTTGTTGTCAACTTTGAAAAACTGATAATTGAGCTCAGGTGAGCTGGATCCTTTTTCAAGTTTGGCTCATTTAATAACAACTTTGAAAAGTTGGCTTAAGAATTATTTCCTTATATAGCGCACACTAGCATAAGTGAACCATTACTGAGCTGAGCACTAATGAACATATTAGTTCATCTGCAAATGTGTGACTTGCCTAGATTTAGTCTAATGTATATAGAATAGTATCGGTGCCGGCTGTTTTTAGTAAATTCTTTGTGGGGCTGAATGAAGATTTACTTCAATCTGAAAACTGTTATTATCTGCTTGAATCTGTTCAAGAAACTCGTTTTGCACATGTTAGACCTGATTTCTTCGGAAACGGATTTAATTAATTAATTGTGTCTTCTGTGTTTCAGTTCATCTTCAGATGATGATGATTCATCAGCAGGTGTAAGTGAATGTGCAAGGAGAAAGAGAAAAAGAAAATCAAGTGAAAAGCTAGAGAACATTTTGGAGACTTTGGTAACGAAAATTTTAGAAAAGCAAGAGCAGATGCATAAGCAGTTGATAGAGACGATGCAGAGGAAAGAGTTTGAGAGATTGATGAGGGAAGAAGCTTGGAAACAGCAGGAAGAAGAAAGATGGAAAAGGGATGAAGAAATACGTGTCCAAGAGAATGCTCGAAGCCTAGCCCTCATTTCTTTTATCCAGAATGTGATGGGCCATAAAGTTGAAATGCCTCAACCTTTAACTACGGTAGTTCCTCTTCCGACAAGCAATGAAGAAAAAGATGGAAGTAATAGTTTTATTCAAAGTGACATGAAGTGTGATCCAAATTATAAAAGATGGCCAGACACTGAAGTGCAAGCCCTTATAATGCTACGAACTGCTTTGGATAAAAAGTTTCGAGCTATGGGCGCCAAATGCCATAATATCTGGGAAGAGGTATCTTCTGGAATGTGCAAAATGGGGTATAATCGAACTGCAAAGAAATGTAAAGAGAAATGGGAAAACATCAATAAGTACTTCAAAAAATCTATGGAAAGTGGGGGAAAGAAGCGGCTCGAAAATGGTAAGACTTGCCCATATTTTCAAGAATTGCTCGTCTTATATAAAAATGGCATTGTTAATCCAGGAAACACTAGCATCGAACATGAGGCCAGTAGTAGTAAGGAATAAATCACAGAATCGCAAAAGACTGTTTAAGCCTTTTGAAGTGACACCAACCATAGAAGAAAATCTGGAAATAACCTGAAGTTTATTTAAGATTTTGATCTTCCCTTGATGTGTGTTTCTGCTGATTGATTAAGTTATCTTGTATTAATTTTGGTAGAACTTCCTTGATGCAGTAGCTGTTTGCAGGTTGATTACACATGACATGATGACATTTTTTTTCCCAACAAAATGGCTAGAGAAGGCCTATTTAAGTGAAATTTTCCGATTTATCGATTACGGAACTATGGTGCAATATTAGGACAATGATCTTATTCTCTGTAAATTCTGATTTCTTGATGGATTGATAAACCAAGAGATTGAGATTGTGTTTATGTTATCTACTCCTCTCCTCTACTATACATGAGTTTTCTACTGTTATAATAATAATTGCCTGATTTCTTTTGGTGTCAACTGTGAATTCCAATTAGTTGAAAGTTTGCTGTAAAAAGTGAAAACATGAGAAAAGGAAGGAGTACAGTAACATGGCGACCAAATTACTTTACGTGCTGTCAGGTAATAAAAGGTTTTTTGGTCTTTAATTGTTTCATCATAATAGCAAAGGCCAAACAAAGGCTTCCAATTTCATGCATGTGAATATGTCGCTTGCAATTTAAGGATTTTGTCGAAACTACAGTAGAGGTGGCCATGGGCTGCCACCGGGCCACGGTTCAAGGGGTGGAACCGGAATCGGTCCGCCGAACCAGTGGTTTGGGAGTTCAAGTCCGGTTAACCGGCGGTTCAAGTCTGGTTCACGGTTTTATACGGTTCCGATTCCAAAATTTCTTAAACCTGAACCGACCCGTCCTCCGGCCGGTTTAAGTTACGGTTATGGTGGTTACGATTTTTTGATGTGTCGGGCCAGTTCAGCAACGGGCCGATTCAGGCGGGCCTCGGGCCGAACCGGCTATGGCCACATCTAAACTACCACCTTACTTGTGCTATTGGCCCTTTCTTTCTTTATTAACTTTACCATTCTTGTTCTTGTAAAAGAAAAGAAAATAAATATTATTGTTGTCATTACATGCCTTTGTTGTATTTATATGATTTAGGATTGGAGGACTTAATTCGACTCGTTTTATATTGTTATATCAAAATCTATGTATATTTTTGAAGTGCCTTGCCTTGCATTTTATCCGATTCGTTGTTGGACGAATCGTGGGTCGGTATCTTCATTTATTAAACTAGACAAAGATGAGTTTTGCAAATTCTATTTACGAACTCATTCCATGATCAACCCTAATTCTGTGTTTGAATATTCATTCCATCATCAAAATCCCCTAATATGAGGTGATAAGATGGAAAACTTTGACTAAAAAATTAATTGAAAAGGGAGTTCAAATTGGGAATTAGTGCTATTCCCTATCATTTCTTATTATATTATAGTTGGATTTGCTTTGGATAAATCTAAGATTATATTTGATTTTTAAATTAGAGTGTTTTATCACCATAAACCACAAACTTGGCATTCTTATAAAATACTCATTAAAAAGTGTACCTTATTCAACAATATTAGAAAAAATAAAATAAATTATGTATAATAAAATAAGTTGGACACCAAACCTAAAAAATTCACCCTATATTAAGTGTATGGAGTATTTAAATATTGATTTAATTATTGATATGGTGAGATTGTAAGGAAAATTAAAAAAAAAAGAAATTATTTTAATTAGATGTTAAAATTAGGCCTTGATCCAAATTGGAAAGGAGTAAAATGGAAACATTGTTTTGGAATAATCTTAACTTACATACTATGATTATTCTAGTATGCATTAATTTGACAAATCACTAATAATTATAAATATACCATATTTTTCTAACTAAAAACTAATTATATTTATTTTGGGAAAAAATTATTGAAAAGAAAAATTACTATTCTGTCATTGAATTTTAATCACTGAATTTTGATAAATTTATTCTCTAAAATTTGGTTATTTTGTAAAAAAAAATTATTAAATAGTTATTTTAACCAAATCTAAAAAAGAAATAATAATTTTTTATTTATTGATGTGTTATTGTTTTATTTTTTTACTAAAATTAATTTATTTTTAACCATTCTAGTAATAAACAACTAAATCAAAACGATGTTTCTTTTAGTCAAATTTATTATTTTTTAATTACCAACTAAAAATAAATTTACAAGACTGTTAATTTATTTTCTCAACCAAAACCAGTAAATTTTCTCGAAAAACAAACAGACCAGAAAAGAAAAAAAAAAAGCCGCGTAATCGAGTCCGTTGAACCAGACAAACACAGCAACAGCGGCATATTAGAAATTTTGGTTGTGGAGCCCAAATTACTTCCAGCGAGGAAAGATATTTTCTTTCTCTCTCTTTCTCTGTCATCATTATAATCATCCGCTCTCTCTCAATCTCTTCCGTTCGCTGCAAAAAGCGCACAAATCCCATTCTCGCTCTCCTCTCTCCCATTTCTTTATAAGTTCAGTTTTTGCTTCTTAAAAATTACTCTTGACTCTTTTGTTACTTTCATTTTCTTTCTCTTCCATTTTCATTTTCCTTTTCTGGGTTGTTTTCTCTTTCGCTTTCAAAATCGAAAATTGTCTTCTTTCATTGAGGTATGTACCCAGCTGTGCATTTCATTTTGCTAAGCAAGTTCAAATTTTGATCTCGTTTTTATTTACTTTTCTAGGTTCAGATCTTAACCCATTTCTTCTGTTTTGGTTATTGTTTCTGTTTTGGTATCTAATTGGATCAAATTGTTGAGTTTTAAGTGTTTAAATGCTTGTCTTTAGGTTTCAGATCGGTTCCAAAATTTGTGTCTTGAGGTTTTTATGTTTTATTCTTACTAATATTCAGAAAGCAAGGATTGAAGTTTTAAATTCAGCATATCCTGTAACATTTCAAATTTAAGCTAGTATTGTTTCGATTTTTTCCATTTTTGTGCTTGATTTACTGTAATAATGCAGATTGTTCTAAAAGAGTATAGTGTTTTAGTAAAGTGATGTGCTTTTTTTTTTTTTCGTTCTACAGACTAGGAAATTTTGGAGAGGTAAAAGAACAGTTGGATCTAAGGTATAGTTTAGCAGCAACTATGTCTTTTACTGGTACCCAGCAGAAATGCAAGGCATGTGAAAAGACTGTTTATCCAATGGAGCTTTTATCAGCTGATGGTGTCCCTTATCATAAATCTTGCTTCAAGTGCTTTCACTGTAAAGGCACTTTGAAGGTACTTAAATCTTAATTTTTGTAGCTTGCTTTATGTTCTTTCTTCAATTTAATGCTGAATATAGTTATTTGTTTAACATATTACTTGAAACCAATAGACTGAGTGACTTATTTTGAGCTTTTAGGGTAATGGATTGTTCAATAGTAACATTGACTATGTGAAAACAGTTGGAATTAGCTGCATTCTGCTTGGTTATTGAAGATTTTAACTTACTATTTGATAGTGACCTTTGATTTTTCATATTAATGTTTCCTTTCTTCACCAAAACAAGCTTTTTTGTGAGATTAACTTGAGAAGAATTGTTTATCACGGTGATTGGTTTTAGCAGATTTCTTTTTCGTTGTTTATGCTAGAGATCTACCACTTTATGCTAATTTGTATGTATAATTCCAGCTGAGCAATTATTCCTCGATGGAAGGTGTATTATACTGTAAGCCTCACTTTGAGCAACTGTTCAAGGAGACGGGTAACTTCAACAAAAATTTTCAATCACGTACGTCTCAAATCCTTCCCAAACTAAATTCTTGTATTCAATTTCTTGACCACCTATTTTAGCTGTTCTAATTGCAATCCATTTTCATTTGCAACAGCTGCAAAGTCAGCTGAGAAGTTAACTCCTGAACTGGTATAACATTCCCTCAAACACTGGATATATACAATTTATCCGGTTACAATTACTGCTTTTCTGCATTGCTGTTTCTATTTGTTGCTTCAATTTACTTCTGATTCACAGTAGCTTGTTCTGATCTCAGACAAGGTCACCAAGCAAAGCTGCTAGCATGTTTTCTGGGACGCAGGAAAAATGTGCTACATGTGGTAAAACCGCTTATCCACTTGAGAAGGTATGGTGTTATTAAGATCCAAATTTTTTTCATAATATTTGATCTTGTACATTCACGGGTGTCTCATAGTTTTCTCCCATTCAAGACTTTGAGTCTTAAACTCAGATGAAGGTTTTCTTTTTTGATTAGTATCTATATTCCCTTGAGTCGCTAGCTTATTTAGTCAAAATGAATGAGGTTAACTGCTTGAATGAGGTTAACTGCTCATAAATAGTTTAAGACAAAAATATAGGATTCTTTTGTGATGATGCATCTTCCTATACATTCACAAGAAAACCTACATGAATATCCTTTTGGCTTAAACCCATTGATTAAGTAGAGAGATGCTGTTAGTAAATTCTCAGTCGGTAGTGGGTGTTCGGAAAATCTATGAATTTATAGGAGTATGGAAAAATTATTCCTGCTTCATATTCCAGGAAAATGGTAAATAAAGGTTCAAGCTTTTTCATGAAACTGAATGGCACATTTTCTTGTTCATATTCATTTATTTGTTCTTTTCTCCTTTACCAAAAAATTTACAGGTAACAGTGGAGAGCCAAGCCTATCATAAGTCATGCTTTAAATGCTCTCACGGTGGCTGTTCGTTGTCACCCTCAAATTACGCAGCACTTGAGGGTGTTCTATATTGCAAACACCATTTCTCCCAACTTTTCAAGGAGAAAGGAAGCTACAACCATCTGATCAAATGTGCATCAATGAAACGCGCTGCAGCAGCTTCAGTCCCAGTGCCGGAATCCTAAAATCTGATTACCTTATCAACAAGCATTCGATATCTATATGGGTGTGGCTTTTTACTTATTTTCGGTGTGTTTTCCTTCAGATCCAACCTCCATTGGTAAAAACTTGGTTCCACCATTTTGGTTTCCGCTCATTTTACGGGCATGTTGTCGTGTTTTAGTGATGGATGGCTGGGGTACACATTCCCTCAATTGTAAAATGATTGGAACAACTTTACTGCAAAATTTGGATGTTCTGATTCTCCGGATTTGTTTCAAGCAACAAGGATGATGAATTGAAAATTGCTAATTTTATTCTTGTTTTTTCAGTTTTAAAGAAAGAAGAAATATGTCCTCTTTCTCAATACACATATTTCTCAATAACATATCTTCCTTTTTTTCTATTATCATTCAAAATTAAATAATTATCAGAAATGAACGCAGAAAAGAGAATCATAGCAGAGATTATGATGCGCTTATGTTTTGAAAAAGGGAAAATAGACTTACAACTTCATTTTCATAATAATAATTCTCTATTTGGGAGTCTCCATTTGTGATTTATTGCAGAAAGCTTTATGAAAAACAACCTATTTCATAATATACAAAATGTCCTTAAACTTTGTGCAAAAGATAAGTTGTTATGACCATTTCAACTTTTCGAGTATTTAGAGTTTAAAAAATTGTATCATTTTGCATTCAACTTTGCGAGATATCACTTAAGCATCTAGAATTTAAAAAATATATCTTTTTACATTCAATTTTGCGAGATATCAATTATGCATCTAGAGTTTAAAAAATATACCATTTTACATTCAATTTTGTGAGATATTAATTATGCATACATTCTTAATTCTCTTGAGAATAATGGGTAAAGTGCATGGTATAGTACATTTTGGCATAGTGCATTTATGAAAAAAAATCACAAGAGATAGTGCATTTATGTTTTGAGACTTGCAATTTCACTTTCATAGTAATAATTGTCTCTCTATTTGTGATAGCTTTATGAATAACCTATTTCATAATACATAAAAAATGTCTTTAAATTTTGTGTAAGAAGACAATTGGCCATGTCACTCCAACTTAATAACATATCAGTTGGTGCACCTATACTTTCAAATATACGTTTGCCACAACACTAACCAAAACTTCCTCATCTAAATAGGGACCAAAACATAATTTTTTACTAAAAAACTATTATCAAATTTGTTAAAAAATAAATAAATGATCACAGCAAATTGAAACTCTTGTGTAAATATGAGTTTCATTTATACATATATTTTAATTCGTCTGTAAAATTGAAAATAACATTTGGTTGTTCTTTGTTGCGAGAATGGGAACGAAACCGGCCATACAATATACCAAAACATCAGTTTTTATGAGAAGAACTTAGAACTATCCTTAATTCACTAGGTTATGGTGACTTTGTTGGTTTGTTGAGATGAGCAACAGTGAAGGTTTATTGATTTGCTTTAAGAGCTTGTTAAAAAATATAGTTTTTGGGATAGGTGGCCAAAAAATTATGGGGTTGTAGAAGATGGGTTTGGCTACAACCTAATTTATAGACAATTTTTTCTTTTTTCTTCTCAAAGAAAAAAAAAATCTTTTTTAATTTAAGGATCTATTTAGTGTGATTAGAAGTATATTGCGATTAGAATATGAAATTACCAATAAATAAATAATTATCATATTAAATATTAATTTTTATTTTATTTTAATAAAATTAATATATTTTTAATTTGAATCAACTCTTAATTATAATGAAAAAGTTTGAGTTTTTAATTTTTGAATTTCTAATTATTATCAATTGCATAAAATAACTAAATCAAACACACAATGTCTTCTGCCACCTATTTACCCTAAAGTGTAAGAGCAATTTTATATATATGGGCATTTCATTAATAAAAAGAACATCTTATTAATACATATTTCATAAAAAAAATAAAAAAAAAAATTGAAAAGCTAATCATTAATATAAACTGTGTTTAAAAATTGGTTATTTTTGTATATCTTTATTTTTGTAGAAGTCCTGTCTACAGCCTCACAACCTAATTGATGAAAGGGCAAAGTTTATATATATATAGCAGGTTTTGATATTTGATGTTAAATAAATAGCATATTTTTTCAAAATTTAATTCAATAGCAGCTCCATTTTATTTGATATAAAAATATCCTTTTTAATATAAAAAAAAATACAAAACAAATTAATTAAAATAAATTAAATAATAAACAACATATACAGTTTCAAGTTTTGCGGAAGAATCAAATCTACCACCGAACATCATTGTTATCATTGTCGCAATTTCCACTAAAGTCATCAAATTGGCAATCTGAGGATTCGACGAAACCTTTCACTTTAGCGAGTCATCCAGTACTCTCAACATCATTGTCTTACCACAGGCCATCCAAAAAAGCTATCAAATCCAAAAAAAAATCACCCCTTAGGTTTACAAGTTTTCTGGACTTTTTATCAAGTTCCAGGACTTTTTGTCAAATTCCAGTCATAGATCGAATGATTTTCTATAGGAATTCAGTTGAAATACTTACTGCCGACATGATTCCAATCGATTTCCATTAATTTCTAGAAAACGCAGGATCTAGCAGTGAATGCTTTATGGTTGTACGACATTGATAATTGTAAAGAAAAAGGAAGAAGATGAACAATTGGCTAATTTACATATCAGTTACTGAAGTTTTTTAAAATTTTCAGTTTGGTTATTTTATAGATTAAAATGTAAAACACTTTAATATTTAGGTGTTTGAATATAAAAATAAAATTTATATACTTATTGGAATGTAAAATTCAATTTATATACTAATGTATATATTTTTTTTATATATAAAAAATTAATTTTAATATTGATTTACATAAATAAGTTTGTAAAATCTCATTTATATACTAATTTACATATTAATAAATATGAAAAAATCAATTTATATACTGATATGTATGTAAAAATTCATTTACATGTTTATTTAATTGTAGCGTCCTCTCTTATACCTTACGTTATAAAACATGTCATATATTTTTTTTTTTTAAAACATACATCACCATTTTAATTATCGTGTTTAACCTTATCATTATATAATAACTCAACATATAACATACATATACCACATATCAAACACATAAAATTATTCTTATTTACTTACATGCCATATTGCTTTATTATTTCAAACATAATAAACATATATATATACATGCCAAAATATAAAGGTAATGCCATACAGGAATAGTATTAACAAAAGTCTATATGCAACTAGTACAGATGATGTGACGAGAGGAAGAAAGGCCTAGGCTTCAGCTGTACCGACCTGAGTTATAGACCAGTGAAGTCTCAGTACTTCACTAGAACAGCTAACCTGAAAAACATAATATGCGTTTTGTATGAGTCGCAAAACTCAGCAAGTGCTAAGCAAAGCATATATAACAAATAAGGCAATTTAGCACATATAACAATATCAATCATTTTCAGGTTACATATAT
>CANUEY010159067.1:0-32405 GCA_948099555.1 Croton setiger | reverse complement strand
AGTTTTCTAATATTTGTTATTTTCTGCAAATAAAAAATATGAGTTTTCTAATTTTTGTTAATTTCTCCAAATAAACACCCAATTTTCTGTAAACTCTTTTTAAATTTTCCGGAAAAATTAAACTTTTTCTTTTAACCTTCAGACTTGTCTAGGATGATAAAAAAATAAATATGTAATTATTTAATAAAATCTTAATTCAAAGAATAGATAATTGTTATAGTCATAAAAGGTGAATGGTTGTGCTTTAAACAATAAAATTTTATCACATCACACTTTGGACAATAAGAGTGTTTGGTGCAGTTGGTTAAGATATATGCAACTTTGTCCAAAGGTCACTGGTTCGAGCCTCCATGTTGTCATCAAAGGACCTCAGAGTACAATTTCCAAAAGTTAGGGACTATTTGATACAATTTTAGAAATAGAGGGAGAGTCTATTAGGCCAAACCTCAGAGACTTAATATTTTTAAAATTTGAATAATTGAAATAGGAAAAATAAAAAAATAATGGATAGTGAATTAATATGTAAATGCGTGGTTACAAGAAAAAATACGAAGGCAGTGTTTCCTTGTCTCGATATCGGAGCTGCGAAATTCAAATATTTTAAAGAAAAAAAAAAGAAAAGAAAAGAAAAGGAAATGAAGGCTTAACCCTCCTCTACAGCTCTACTCCCTCTCTCTTCTCCTCCCTGTCCCTTCCATCTTCCTCCTGAAACGTTTCCTTTTTTCTATTTACGAGCCAATGAAACCCTAATCTCTCCTTCAGTTACAGATCTTGGTCTGTTCATTTCTCCTCCTTCCGTTGTTTCGTTGCTGCTCCTCGTGCTCAGATTTTAGCAAAAATGGTGGCTCAGTCGTTACATTGCGTCGATGACACTGAAAAGACTAGTAGTCCACAAGGCAAAGTAGAGGCAGCAGTAGTGTCTACAAGGAGGAGAGTGAGTACGAGAATACAGATGAAACACAGAGCTGATAAGGAGAATCTGGTGAGGAAAAGAGTAGAGTTGTTAGATGAGAATGAGGGAAGTGGTAGTCGTAAGAAGAGCGCAAGCGGGTATATTAGAAGAAGAGTAGATGTTGATAATGTGACTGAGGAGGAGGTTGCCGTTGACAAGACTGAGGAGGTTGTGGTGGAGAAAGGAAATGAAACGGCAAAGTCTGGGGGTGAGCTCGTGAATTCAAATGGTGGAGGTCAAAATGGGGTTGCTGGTAGTGAAAGTGCGAGTGGTGGTGGAGGTGCTACAGAGAAAAGTGCACATGCTAGGGTTAAAGAGACTTTGAGATTATTTAATAAGCATTATCTTCATTTAGTTCAGGTTTGTTTCTGCTGTACAGAATTAATCTGTTGAATTCCTTTTCCTGCAAATTTTTTTTTTTTATAAACATTATTTTTGTTGAATAGGAAGAAGAGACGAGGTGCCAAAAGGAAGAGGTTGATAAGAAAAAGGCTGCCAAGAGTAAGAAATCTAAGGTAAGACTTTGGTTTGCCACTAGGTTTTAGACCTTTCTTATTTGTGAGCGTTGCTTTTGCACTATGTTTCTCAAATCTGTGGTTGTCCTTTAGGTTTACATGATTATTTATCTTGTAAATATAATATTGCATAATCAGTAATCTATCAAGCATTAATATGAAGAACTGTATTGCAATCTGATTAGAGAGCCCTAAATGATTCAGAGAACTCTTCATTTGTTCTATCAAAGTGGGAACGAATGTTGGGATCGCAAGATGAATTTTGCAGAAATACAAATGTTAAGATAGATTTGGCTGTACAAGGTTGGATAACAACAGAAATTATTGCAGCACCCAGAAGCTGCAACTGGCACATTGGGAATAACTTAAGAAGAGAATTTGATCAGTTTAGTTGAATTATCTGTATAATTCTTGTGCTCTTGTGTTAAAGGGGATGTGATAGACCCAAAACAATATAGTAAGAGAGTTGTCTTAAGGGACTTACTGTTGGGTATTATTGCGGACTGGATATTGAACATGATAGAAGGGAAGGATTTATCTGCTTGACCCAACTAGCTTTAGTTTAAGGCTCAATGTTTTTTATTTTTGGATGAAATTGCCTACTGGTAGTAGAATTTTAAGAGAATGAAAGGTTCATAATATATGTGATGTGCCTAATACTAGAATTGATATGAAAACCAAGTTTTGGCCTGCCAGCCTTCTATATATGCATTTTGACTAGCTAAACACTAGTTGACAGGGGCTGGAAAGTTTTCTTTGTCCTACTCCATTCTTTTTTTGCTGGACCAATAGTTGCTCCAGGGCGGTGTTCAATGTTTCTTGGATGATGTATCAAAGTTGCTCTAATTTTTGGATATTTTGTTATTGAGGTGCAAGGTTAGGCCCTTTGATATGTGCTAATTTAACTAGGGTACCTATTGACGTTTGCAAAAAGATTTCTATGTTTCTGTGCTAAGTTGTATGTATGCACTTTCTTCAAATTCTGGACACATTTATGCAAGTTTGTGACATCTAATGTATCTGCGTTTCTGCAATTCAAATGGCAACTTAAATGCTGGTACATCCTCTTAAGCCATTTTTCTTTCAATATTATGAATTTTTGTAGAAAGGGAATGCAATTGCAGTTGATGCTAAGAAAAAGGCCAAACGTCCTGATTTGAAGGCAATATCCAAGGCAAGTGAAGATTCAATTTTATAGGTGTAATTTTTTGTAATTGGTTGAATATAAGCTTGTTGTAATATTTATATTAGTGTTTTTAAACTTGCAATTAATATCTTCATCCCAATTCAAAATGGAATCTTTACAGATGATTGAGACTAATGCTATCATGTACCCAGAGAAAAAAATGGGCGACATTCCAGGTTTGATGCTTTTAGTCATATTCATTTTTTCATTTCATACTTTTGTTTGGTTGATTTGGTAGGTTCAGGTGTGTACTCTAACAAAAGTTACATGAGCATTTATTTTCAATATCTACCTTCTGTTGTGATTATGGTTTCAATGACAGGTATCAATGTTGGACACCAATTCTATTCGAGGGCTGAAATGGTTGCTGTTGGTTTTCATAGCCATTGGCTGAATGGGATTGATTATATGGGCATGTCATACCAGAAGCAGAAGGTATTCTTTTTATTGCTATTATTATCACCATTATGATGGTTTTTATCTTTTTCTTTCTACAAAACCTTAAGCTGGAAGATATTAGCAGTTGATACATTTCCAGATTGACACTTTTGTTTTTGACTAGTAGAATTCATTCTCTTTTCACCATTTCACAAATTGTTCTATTGATGCTGTTAACTTCATTCTGAGCTATGGATTTGGGGTGATCCTACTTCTTACATATTGTGCTCTTGTTAACTCTGCCTATTGTAATTGTACTAATTCTTATTGGATATGTTTGGATTCACCTTATGTGTTGGAAGATTGTCAAAGTCAAGATTGGTTAGGAGATGCATGCTATATTCCTTGGATGTGTTATGTCTACTTAGTATGATGTTATTGCTTTTCGGTGTTTATTTTGAGAATGCAAGCTTTTAGAATTTCCTTGTTGAAGGTTTAACTCCTCTCAATAGTTTTTCTTGCTAAGAGCTTCTAATCACATGTATCGCATCATTTGTAAGAGCTTGGAATCGTGTGAAATAAGAGGCTCCAGATTAGCAACTCTATGCCTAGTTTAATCTTTATATGAAAATTTAATACATGCTTGACTGAAAGTAGGAAATAAAATCTTAATTTCTATGCATGAAAAATGTGCTTTGAACTCACAAGCCAAGTAACATCCAAGTTTTGAGGATGCATATGAGAACATGCTCATGCCTTGGTAGATTTGAGGAATAGAAAGGTTTGCAATTCAAGTTGAGTTTTAATGGATTTCTTTGGTCAGATGTCTATGCTATGCCATTATGAGATAGATTTTTTCACTCTTCAATATGCCTCCTACGTAGGAGTTTCCTTTGGTTAAAATTGGTATAATGCCAAGATTAAGACCATTGTGACTGACGTAAGCTTTTGGAATTCTATTGTAGGTTTATCTCTTTTAATTTCCCATCATTGAAATGGCAAGCTGATTCTTGCATTGGGTTCCTTTGAGACTTGAGATTCTTTTTAAAGCTTTTTGTTTTTTTGTATCAGATTTTATTTCTTTATCATGCTCTTAGACCTTGTTTTATGTTTCTCCAAATTGATTAGTTGACTTGCTTCCATTTCCTCTTTCTTTCTCTCTCTCTCTCTCTCTTTCTCTCTCGTTCTCTCTTTCACTTGTCTGTATGTGGAGATAGCCCCATTTATGAGAAGCAGAGTTATTGAGGAGGGGAGAGATTTTGTTTGGTCAAGGCGAAGGTTGGTAAAATCAAGATTTTACTTAAAATCATTGGAGGGTCTATAAAATCGGATAGTAAAATTGGATTGTAAAATCGTGTGATTGTACAAGCATACTTTGACCGCTAAGTAACTTGCTTCTAAATGTATTAATATATTACTGAAAAAAGAACTAGAGATAAAAATAAATTTAATTAAAACTATATATAGGTACTTGTATTTTCCCTAGCCTTTTATAGCATTCTTTGTATCTGCATTGGTATTATTTGTGTTTAGCATAAACATGTCTTTACTACTCCATAATATGAATTCTAAATAATCATCATAAAATCGATTATATATTAAATATCCTAGTGATTTCAATATTTCAATCAAAATTCATCAGAATTAGAATTAATCCTAATATAATAAGGTTTTGTGTTGTACAATTGTAAAATCGTAGTATGTAAATTATCGCTAAATCGTATAATTTTAAAATTAGATTGTAAATTTGTAAGACTTTACCAAAATTAGATTTTACCTCTGACTTTCTACAATTGTAAGATTTTTAAGTGTTACATTGATATTTTAATAACTGTAGTCAAGGTGATAATTCTTCATTATTAGCTTTATTATTCTTTTAATTCAATTTTGCCCTTAGATGTGAGGGGTCTCAATTAGGTTGAGCTTAATCTGGAGGCAAATAATGATTTTATTCTTTATAAATGTGTTGAATATTTGCATATTTATTTTAATAATTTCCATTTGATGTTTCAGGAGTATGCTCATTTGACATTCCCTCTTGCCACAGCCATTGTCTTGTCTGGAATGTATGAGGATGATTTGGATAATGCGGAGGATGTTGTATATACTGGTCAAGGCGGGCATGATTTAACTGGAAATAAACGGCAAATTCGAGACCAAGTTATGGAGCGTGGTAATTTAGCACTGAAGGTATGTAATCTAAATTCCAAAAAAATCTCCTCACTTCATATGTATTTGTTACAGATTCTCATGAATGAGGGTTTGCATTTAATTTGTGGGAGGTCCATGTGGTCCATTTGAATTTGAAGTCCAATGCATTTTTTATGCAATTTAGTATTTTCAGTCCAAAGCACCACTTTGTTGCTGTTCCAAAATAAAAAGTCCTTATTGAGATGTAAAATTCATTATCAATGTAACCTCCAATAAGAAAAGGGGTGCCTTTTTACTGAAATCTAATACACATTATCGAGGCACCACTTAGTTTTCTTCTCTTCTCTGTTTTTGTTTTTGAGAAACTTTATCAATGTTTGTTTAATTTTCACTGAGAAGTTTGTTTTAAGGAGAATCGCAGTAAAAGGTTTATACTGTCAAAAAAAAAAAAAACATTTATAATCCCACGGTTCATTCTAAATTGGATATGCTGGCATGTCTATATTTGTCCACTGGTGTTTTATTAGAAACCTCAAGTAGTTAAAAGCCTTTCCAGAAACCTTCATTAAGTGAAAATGAAAATTGGTACCTGATTCAAATATTTGCATTAGTAATAATCATTCTCAACTATTTCCTCCTGGCCTGGTTGTATTTTGTATTTCCACTCCATTTTCTAAATCTGAAACTTCTTAAAGACCTTTAAATCCCATATCTTAGCATACTGGATAGAACATTTTTCCAAGCCAAATCTTCCATGTGATTGCAGACAAGGATTTCAGAATGGCATCTTTATTCAACCAAGAGGAAAAGGTCAGGATATCAGCCTTGTATTGGGGAGATGCCACTATTGTTGCATGACAGAAAAAAATTGGATTTTTCATGACAGCTTAATTGTAAACATTCGTGACATTTTACTCTGCATTTAACTGCAGAATTGTGTAGAACAAAGTATACCTGTACGAGTTGTTCGGGGCCATGAATCTGCCAGCAGCTACTGTGGAAAGGTTTACACATATGATGGATTGTACAAGGTAAAACTCAATAACACAGATGTTATGGTTTTTGAATTGTAGTTTGGATGATTTGATCTTTGTTTTTTCAGTTTGGATGAGCCATCTTGTATGGAAATTGAGCTGATACTCAATGGTTGTTTACTGAGATTTCATAATTTTTAAAAATGAACCATAGGTTTATATATATGTATGTCCCCTTACTGCGCAGCTGTGCCTGTGCTAAATATGTTGAACTTTGAAGAGTAGTTGGAAAGACCAAACCAGTAGTAGTACCCATGCTAATGAATATGTTGCTTTCTCTTTATGTCTTTTGCTTGGGTTCATTTGCTATTATTTTTTGACCATGCTCAAGCTTGATGGTCTTATGATGACAAATTTTTTGCCAATCTTTCAAAACATATTTCTCCATCTTGTTATTTTCCATTTCTCTTTTTCATTGTATGTCTATCTTTTCCCTTAAGAGCAGTCTGTTATATGCTGTTTTCAGGTTGTTCAGTATTGGGCAGAGAAAGGCTTATCTGGGTTTACTGTCTTTAAGTTTCGACTAAGGCGGGTTGAAGGACAACCAATATTGACCACAAACCAGGTTTTTATGTTTACTTCTAAATCTATTATAATTGAGTCTCAGCCATGATCAATTTGTCTTGTTGCCTGAAATTTGGTGCAAAAATTGGAGAACATTGTTCAAAATAAGTACCCTAAAACTTCCAAGTCCCTTCATTCCTAAGGTACTGGTTGCTATGCTCGGTGCTTGCATTGGCAGAATAGAGCTACTCGAAAATAGAAAGAATCATGCGAACAAAACCAAGTGATGAATGCATAAATGAATTATCAGCTCCATCAAACTATATTTCTTACAATAATCTTGAAAACATCATATATGCTTCACAATTTACAAGAAATTAGGGTAAATGCCAGGCTTGAAAGCAATAGAACCAATATTAGAATTATATAACTAATGCAGCAATGCTTCTAGTTTTGAAAATCCCAATGTATATTAATTTTTATACAGAACTTGGGAAATTATTTGTTGCTATGCTCAGTGCTTACCTCGAAGCTACTTGAAAATAGAAAGAATCATGCAAACAAACCAGTTGATGAATGCAGACTTGAACTATTTGCTCCATCAAACTAGATTTCTTACAATAAGCTTGGAATGTTTGTGCATGCTTCACAAAAATTAGATTAAAACAACTCTGGAAAACAGTAGATCCAAAATAGAATATAGGGTTAACACACTAATGTTTCTTGTTTAGAAAATCCCAATTTATATCACTTTAGAAAACTAGGGAAATGTTATTCATTGCTGCATCATTTCACTCTTGATTCTCAGGTTTATATTTTATTTCATGTCATCTGAATCTCCTTAGATCATTAAATGTACATTCTCATGACAGGTACAATTTATTTATGGGCGTGTTCCTGAGTCAATTTCAGAAATTCGAGGGTATAATTTATGTGATGGAATTGAGGCTCATTTATTTAGTATTCTATATCTTGAAATTTATTGAGTTTATGCTTTTTCTTTGGCAAAGGCTGGTCTGTGAGGACATTAGTGGTGGTTTAGAAGATGTTCCTATTCCTGCTACAAATTTGGTTGATGATCCACCTTTGCCACCGACAGGCATGTTAATCTTGCAATTTCTTTATTTTGGATGTACAAATTTCTTATTAAGAGATGAACTAATGTTTGCTTCTTCAAGCTTTTATTGACTGTATGAAGCGACGTGGCTCACAAATGAATTATTTTTAGGTTTGTTACTGTTCCGTTCAATATTATAAAAAGACTGTTATCTTCCTTCCTGAGGATTGTACTTCTAAGAAGATAGTCATATGAACACAATATTGTAGATTTATTCTTTGTGCATAATCATAATGTCTGTTTTGCTAAGTAATTTGGCCCTTAATCATTCCACACTATTCATTGTCGCATTATCTTATACTTGAGATGTTATAACGAGGCCTATAGTGTCAAAACAGATTGATTTAACATTGAAATCTTGAATGCTTCAGGTTTCACTTATCGCAAGTCTCTTCTAGTCTCCAAGAACATTAAGCTTCCTACTAGTGCCCCTGGGTGTGATTGTATAGGAGGTTGTGTGGATCCTCGAACATGTGCTTGTGCTAAGCTTAATGGCTCTGATTTTGCCTATGTACATCGAGATGGTGGCAGGTTTGTGCTTAATGTATTGGAAGTTTTTAAAATTTGGATACAACAATCATAATAACTATACTCCTACTGCCGTTAGGGTTGCCATATGAATCATTTCTTCGTATTATGCCTTTTAATTTAACTAAATCCATACA
Organism: Croton setiger; assembly: GCA_948099555.1. Classification (NCBI taxonomy): domain Eukaryota; kingdom Viridiplantae; phylum Streptophyta; class Magnoliopsida; order Malpighiales; family Euphorbiaceae; genus Croton; species Croton setiger. The sequence goes on along the minus strand of CANUEY010159067.1, from coordinate 23,903 downwards.
GATGCCATGCTAGGAAATAGTAGATCTTTCGAGACATCTCTTCATGTGGTACTACTACATTATACTCTTTTAAACACCGATACCTTCAATATATCAAACTCATTAATCAAAGATCATGGGGTCTGCGTACAACATAACCAGGTCATCTTAGGTATTCTTTTCTTGTTTTATTTTTAATTTATGCAGCTTGTATCTTTCTCTGGATATGGGCATTTATAATTGTCTATTTTTTTTTTTTATCAGTACACTGTACAGGGCATGCATAATTAGTGTCATAATTTTCTGTAAAGTTTGCCTTTAATTTTGACTAATATCTTTCTACTGCATAGTGCATAGCAGACTTGTCGGGCACCATTTAATTCATCCTATGCTAATTTGTGGATTACATTTTCATCAATAATAATACAAACATAGAGATCTGAAATGACTAAATCTATAAGTAGGCATGACAACATCGTCTAACATGAAAATCACTTCTACTTAGAACCTTTTGTCAAGGGTGCTTCTATGCAGCTGCAGCATTTTGTTTACTTCCTCATTTATTTTATCAATTAACACTTTCATATGGAAATGAGATCAACATAGGACATTGTATCAATTACTAGAATAAACGAGTCTTGAGTTCGAGAGGAATCCTTGATATACATGAGCAAAACTAGAACTCAAAGCAGGGATTGCCAATTGCTATATTTTAATTGATTAATTGAACCAAACTCTACTCTAAACTTTAATATTTGGTTTAGCAATAGTTAGTATATATAAAAGAAGGGGAGCCTTGGCGCAATAGTAAAGTTTCGCTCTCTTGTAGTAAATGCAGGGTAAGACTGCCTACATTACACCTTTGAGTGTGCGGCCCTTCCCCGGACCCTGCGTAAATGCGGGATGCCTTCATACACCGGGCTGAATAAAAAAAAATATGTATAAGAAATTAAATACATAGATCATAATAAAATAATATGATAATTGATAAAATTATCCATTTGCTAAATTAAATAGATAGATCATAATAAAATAATATGATAATTGATAAAATTATATAAGCGTACTACCTATTTGCATGAAACTATACAAGCGCTCAATCCATTGCATGACTAGTTCAAATAAAATTTTTGAAACTATAAAAATGTCAAATTAATTTAAAGGTATACATATACTTGTAAATAAAAAATTATTAAAAATCCATACAAACAATAACTTTTTTTTTTTTTTTTTTCATTTTGAAATTTTTTTCAATTATATAATTAATAGGTAAATTAGCAAACATATTCACCAGAGAAAAATATTTATTTAATTAAATTAATAACTCTTTACGAAATATTATATTAACAAAATATCAAATCAAGCCAATTCTACTATAATTTTTTATACTCCTTTTTTTTCCTTCCAAAATATTTCATCCGTATTAAAGCAACAAAGAAATTTTTTTCCCCAATATTTGGGGGTAGGGTAGAACTCCCAGTGTTTTGCCTAGTTTTGCTTCTGCTGATATTGTTCTACAGGTATGGGGAAGTCCTCTATATCTCATAACATTGTTCTTGTACACCAAAAAACGTTACTTAGCACTTAATTTGCTTATCCTCCTTTCCCTATATATTTCCATCAATTTTTTGGCAAAAATATGGCTATGGCTCTATTGCAGATCTACCATGCATAATCAAAACTAGCTGTTTAACCTTTGTCATGTCTGCAACCATTTGCTGCTGTTTTTACTTTTCCTTCTCCCCTTAGGGCATTCCTGTCTTTTGCTTTTGGTAACTTCGTGTTCAAATCTCATGTTGTGTAATGACCATTTTTTAAAATGGAATAGAATAAGAATTTGTTATTTGTTTACTTTTGATTGTTTTAACTGTTGTCTTCTTTCATGTGTAGGTTGATTGAAGCCAAGCCTATTGTCTATGAATGCGGGCCAAATTGTGGATGCGGGCCACATTGTGTAAATCGGACATCTCAGAGGGGATTGAAATATCGTTTTGAGGTTTTGTGTTGGTCTTGATATATCTGAATGCTAACAAACTTCAAGGCCTCCATTAATTGTTATGTTAAACAATTTTCTGCTGGTTGCTATAACAGGTTTTCCGTAGTCCGAAGAAAGGCTGGGCAGTAAGATCGTGGGACTTTATTCCTTCTGGGGCTCCAATTTGCGAATATGTTGGTGTGCTTATGAGAACTGAAGACATGGATAGTGTCTTGGATAATAACTATATTTTTGAGATTGACTGCTTGCAGACCATGAGCGGCATAGGTGGAAGAGAGGTATCCTTATGTTGGACATAATTGATAATATAAATGGAAAAAAAAAAAAAAATCCACATCTTGAAAATATAGAAGTCAGAACTTTTGTTTCCTTTAGAAGTGAGTTTGTGAACCTTTGTTTTTCTCTATAATGTTCAGTTCCATGATAGTTCCACACCACTTGAGTCGAACTCATTTTCTCTTTATCTTCTAAAACAAACAATTGTTCAATCAGTGTCTTAAAATTTTTAGGGAACAAAAGGTTCTCTATTAAGAAAGAAATTAAACTCTAAATGGTTGTTTGAATTACAGAGACATAGTTTTACTGGTTGAGATACCACCTCTCACAGAGGGCAATCCAAAACCTGGGTACATTTTTTATAGTGGAAAGACTAAATTGTAAGGAATTTGAAAACCGAGAACTAGCTTATATTCCTTGCGATACCAGAGAGTTTGAGTTTATATTTTGAATTTTGTCTGCAAAATCCAGAGTTGCAAGATTGTTGAAATTCTGTAGTGAAAAGCTAGAAAAGAACAAAGGTAAGCATGGATAGAAAGGATAGGAGAGTGCAGTGCCTTGTAGAGGGAGAGTCGGCATTGGCTTTTGAGTGTGCAGTATTGCAACTGGCAGTTTTCTACAGTTTTTTTTTTCCCTTATGATAGGTGTGTCTTTTACAGTTCATGAGAGTCATTCATCTTTGCAGAGCTTTCTAATCAGAACTAACCTTAAAGATTTATTATGAGTGTCTGTCTGGGTGCTAAACAGAGCCTTAATGAAGTTGTGTGGTTGTGATTTCCTTCTATATGTCCGTTTATATACTTCAGTATACACCATATTTTATTTTGTCTATTTCCTTTTTGAAACAGAGGCGACTTGGAGGTACATCAGTACCAGCAATTAATAGCTCAGATAAAAACGATGATCAGAAGGGTGAAAGTGTGCCAGAATTCTGCATTGATGCTGGCACAACAGGAAATATTGCTAGGTTCATAAATCACAGTTGTGAACCTAATCTGTTTGTGCAGTGTGTTTTGAGCTCCCACCATGATCTGAAACTTGCTCGGGTAATGCTGTTTGCTGCAGATAACATACCCCCTCTACAGGTAATTGCTATGTTCTCTTGTCCTAATCTGCATCCATTATCGAAGTTTCCAATCACCAAGAGAAGTAACACCTTGTAGAGTTTTCTTGTAGCTTATTTAATTTTAGTACTTTTCTTGCTTGTGTTGTAGGAGCTTACTTATGACTATGGCTATGCCCTTGATAGTGTCACTGGTCCGGATGGAAAAATAATACAGATGGCATGCTACTGTGGTGCGGCTGACTGTAGAAAGCGCCTGTTCTAGTGGGTCTCAGATCAGGTTCATCAAAAAGTTTCTGTGGCTTCTCTTTTTCTTGTTCTCTCTCTATATATATAATATACATATAATGGCCGTTACTGCTCTAACACAAACAAGATCAAGGTAAGTGGGTATTTGTCCTGTGAAAAACCAACGCAAGATCTGTCATTTTAGGTATTGTGTTTGTATATCAGTTGTTTCTAGAAGCATCTATTGTTGTAGCTCGCAAGTACTTGTGCTTCCATTAGTGGGTTTAGTGCACATCCTCAATTCTTGATTAAACTTTGAATGTCATACGTCCAACTATATTTTTTATATTTACAACTCAGCAATGGTGAAAAAGAAAATGATTTTTGTACAAACATTTGTTGTGAAAAGAGAACATACCTACAAACTAATTCATTTTTTTCCTTTATTTGTTTCTGTAATTTTACTATTTCCCAACTATTATCTCAAAATTACTGATTACCATTTTCAAGGAGCATAAAAATAGTTGCTGTTATTATTAATCAAAGCTACTGCCATTGCCACTTCGGGACAAATAATTGGTTAAGCTTTTCACTCGCACTGATGATTGTGAATGGTATTGTAAACGCCTTGAGTATTGTCAACAAGTTTTTTATGAAGTCAAGCCTCTGGGCAGTTCGTTTTATATAAAACCGTAAATGAGGGACAGTTTATGAGTTGGTAGATAAAATGTTGCTTGAATATTAATCATTAAAATATTATTATAAATATGAAATTTCCAATAAAAATTTTGATTTAATAAAGAAGAATAAAATTAAACAAGCCTATTCAGACTCTGTTTAATTTTTGAACAAGCTCGTGTATCTTGGAAACAGCTTGGCTTGTTTACTATTTTTATTGTGAATAGGGATAAAAATCACCCGCTAGTAGATTAGAGTAGGGTTTGATCATTTATAAACTTCAGCTAGAATTTGTATGAAATGTTGGTGTCGAGTTAACAAAATGTTGACTACTTTAAAGAAAACAAAAAGAATATTAAAATTTTGGCTTTAAAGAAAAGAGGAAAAATGTAATAATCTTGAGCCTAGAAACACTTGTAAATTCAAATAAGCAAAGCTTAAGCCGAGCTCCAGCATGTACTAGTTAAACTCGCCTCACTTAAATTGTGAATATTGAATACGGATATGTGGTTTCATATGGGTAAGTAGCTAGAAGAGTTTATCTTGTGCAGTCATCCTACCAGACTTAGTGCTTCAGAATTCGTTGGTTTGGATACGAATTCTCCTAATCAGAGTAGAGTGACGTGTGAACAAGCCTGCTGTACAAAGATCTACGGGGCTACGGCGACATAAAACTGATTTTTTTTTTTTTTGTCAAAGACGTAAAACTGTAATAACAACACTTTTTTCTTCAATACAGGAGTTTTAATGTATATGGCACCAGTTTAATCATTGCTAAGGAAGAACCAACAAGCTCCCTGCGAAAACAGAACTCTAAGATAGAACAAAATGCATCAATTCATTAAAAGTTACTGTCAGATTAAGAAAGTAGCAGTTAGAATACCGTGAATGGCAGGCCGGCCTCTCAAACAGACTCATCCATTATTTCTAAACTGTTCTTTGTCCGATATTTGCGGCAACTGTTCCTCCTACTGCTAGCTGTTTCAGGCTTACCCTCCTCCAAATCATTATTAGGTTCACCATCTTCTATATCTGCAGCTGCAATGCTGATGGGCAAACTTATCCTAAGCAGAGATTTTTTATTGGTATCCTCCTGATTTCGTCTTGACTCTGTTTGATCAGTGACCATATCAGCATCAATTGATTTCCTCTTTGGTATGAATTTCGGAAGATTATCAGAAGCATCATCTGCCTGTGCTTCTGCAGCATTTGATTTATTCAGCATCTTAAGAAAATCCCAAAAAGCTTGCCGGTTAGATTGATCATCAACATCACTTGATGAATCAAAAGTGTATTTGGTGTATTTTGTAGGATTTCGCATATAATCTGGGATTCCAGAAGGATAATCTGGAGGCAAAGGATATACCAAAGACTTGCCGGTTTCCATGCTTGTATCTTCAGGACCGTTATCATCACCATCTTTACAATCTGGGTCAAATCGAACGCGTTTTTGCGACTTTGAATCTGACTGATTATTTGTTGAATGGGAAGCAGACTCATCATCCCTTCTTTTAAGTATGGATTTTGGATTAAAATCATCTGAGGAGACCTTAAGGCGCGCATCACCGACATCTAGTGAATCTCCATCAGAAACTCGCAAAGAATCCATCTTTTTAGCAGCCTCTGCATCTTCTTTGAGTCTAAGTTTTGCAGCAACATGATTTGCACGAGGATCCCTAACAACATCCTTGAATGTATCTGGCAGCTCGCCATTAGAATCTATATTTATTCCATAATCATGAATTTCTTTCATGTATATGCGATCATCAGGCTTTTCTTTGGACTTGCCAACAGCAACTTTGTCATATTCATCTTCCTCTACCTGCATGAAAATATAGATAATTTATAAGGTCAAACGCTGAAGGAAATTCCTAGAATTCAATAATTACTAAGTTGAATATGGAATGAAAGCATCTAATGTGATAATAACAAAACTACTCCTGAAGTTAGTTGAATTTATATAATCTAAAAATGATAAACAAAAAAAAACTTAATAGAAACCAAATTCTTTCAGAAAAGAAATTTGATTAAGAATGAAAACTTTAGCGTTAGGCCTCCATTACCAAAAAGAAATGCCCCGGAAATGAATTCTATTTTTTCGATTAGCCAAAACCATGAAATCAACATTTTTCTATAACAACATAGCAATTAGCAAGTCACTGCACAGTTTAAATTAATGTATACAAACCTCAAAATCAAGAGTACAATCCATGCCAATGGAGTTCTTAATCTCCCACTCTTCCTCATTATAATCATCAGGCTTAGATTTCGCCAACTGGCTGGAAGAAGCACGCGACTGCTGGTCATCGTCATCGTCGTCGAGGTCGTCCAGGTCCTTCTCTGGCTCCCACTGGAAATTCAAGCCGGAATTATCAGTGGTGGCACTAGATAAAAACCCTTTCTCGAGAGGAAAAGAATCCTTTGATGTTTGCTGGGGTTCGGGGCTGTCTTTTTCTCGATTCCATTCATTACGCTCGATTTCTTCGTCTGTAAGACACCATAAAGAGCTTAAATTGGAAGATGGCGCTTCTGTTGAATCTGTTGAAGAAGACAGGGAGCCAAAAGCTTTAAGGACCCGTACATTGAAACTATCTTCCATTACTGTGATTCGTATTTTGGGTTTGAGGGCTTGCGAAGAAGAGGAAATAGGGAGTTTTTGTTTTTGAGTGTTTTCTGGAAGTATTTATTCTCCAACAGGATAGAGTCATTCCAATAACCAAACAAGACCGTATTCCAATTGGTAACGGTAACGGTAACGGACACCGTAGTAGAGTGTTATTATACTGCATACTACACTAATTAAGGTTCCCAAAATCACATTTTCAATTTTATAAAGCACCTTTCCAACCATTTACTGTGTGTCCTGAAAAATCGTATTATAGGCATTCAAAAATGTTAGTACTTTTCAAGTCTGGGTGTAGTAAGTAGCAGGATGTTTGCTAAATCAATACATAGTAAATGTTTTAAGGGATTTATTATTAAATCCTTTTTTATTTTTATTTTATTTTATTTTATATTTATTTAAAAATTGAAAATGAAAAAAAAAATTGTTGAGAATGCAACTCTTTTGCTGCCGTCTACTGTGTTCTATCGTGTTCTACCGTCCCACCAATTTGGCATCCAACCAATGAGCTAAGGGTACTAATCGAAAGATTTCGTACCGTTGAGTCGTTTGATACCTTCAGAATTGCTGTTGGATCATCAGAAACCCACTAAAATGGTGGTAGAAGTTCTAAATCGCTGCTTCTGAGAAATCGTAAACAATGATTTTTTGTTGTATTTTGGCAAATCATACGTTTTTCAGTTGATTTCAGTCGAAAAACTTCTAACTGATTTGATTCCAGTTAGATTTCATCAAGTTTTGTCAATAATAGCAAATAAAAAATGGTGGCCGTAGTGTTAAACATGAATGCATGAAATGAAAACGAAAAAGATGAAGTTATATGCAAAATTTAACTCTAGTCCCTAAAATTTTTTAATGTTTACAATGAGGTCTTTTTAGGATTAAAAAGTAAAATCCTTTTAATATTTAGGTATTTGAATGTAATTTTTCAGGTTTTTCAAATTTATACATTAATCATTATATAGATATCAAATTTTTATATTGAATACTATAAAATTTATATATTGACATTTTGTTTATATTGCTAATTTAAATATAAATATCAATATTATATTTATATATTTAAATTTATTTAGTAATAGGTATATAAATATTAAGTTTACTCAATTTATATACTCATTTTATTATATAAAATAAAGTATATAATGTTAATTAATTAAAATTAATTTATATGTTGATAAATGTATAAAAGTGACTTTTATATATTATTTGTTTAATAAAAAAATAAGTTCCAATACATATGGGTATATAAAAATTAATTTATATATTTATTAGTATATAAATATTAATTTTTACATACTAATTATTTATTTATATATGAATTATATAATGATTATTTTTTTATATACTAATTTATATATTGCTATTTGTTTATATATTGATGAGTATAGAAAAAATCAATTTTTAAACTGAGTTATATACTAATGGGTATATAAAATTTAATTTATATATTGATCCGTATATAAATATCAAATTTATATATTGATTATTATATAAATAATTAAATACATATTTATATATTTATGGTGATTTCTATACTGATTAGTATATAAATCCATTATTTTATATAGTAACTAATATATAAATAGCAATTTTTATATATTGATTGTGTAGTTTATATACTTATTTATATAATGGTCAGTATTTATGATTCTTATACTCTTTAATTTATAAAATCCCTATTTATATACTCACCAATACATAAATATCAATTTTACTTATTGGTTGTTTTTGTTTACATAAATTAGATACTGATGTATATATTATTGTTCCCATTAATAACTAAATTTAAACACTTAAATAAAATAATTAAATATGTGTTTATATACTTATGGTGATTTATATACTGATCAGTATATAAATATCAGTTTTTACATATTAGTTGTTTGATTATACACTGATTTATATACTTATTATTTGTTTACATACATATTTAAATATATGTTTATATACTCGGTTTGCGTTTGCACAATTTGACACCTTACATATTATTTTCTTAACAAATTGACACCTCGAGTGTCTCAAAATTGGGCATGAAGTACATAATCGATTAATGACTCAATTTTCTAGACAGAGACCAAAGTGACTTTTACCTTCTTCCCTTGAGCCAAACTCAAATCTCATTTTTCGAATCCAACACCGATTAGAGCAAGTGAATACAAAAATTAAGTATTTGACTAGAGCAACCTAATCATGGTTTTATTTTTCTTGTCCGGTCACGGTAATAGCTCGAAAAATGCAACAAAAGATTTTGTGTTTCGTGACCAACCCAGCATTATCTATCATTCCAACCAATAAATAATGAGGATTCTGGTGTTAAAAATGAAGCTCATTATACATGGAGTTAAAATTCAATTTTTAATCTATTAACTGATAATCAGAGAGTCTTGAAATTGATGATTTCAGTTTGCTACCAATTGTCTTTTGCTAAACTTTTACCAGCTTTTTCGTAGTCCAACAACTACTTGTCGATGAAACTTTTGGTATCATGAGACTAGGGGCGAGAGACTAGCCAACAATAATCACAGTTTGTCAATAATAACATGATAGAACATTCATACTGCTCTTTGAAAAAAAAAAAAAACTTTAAAAGAAACCAAAAAATCTCAAAAAGATATTCAAAATTAATTTCAATGATTTCCTAGTCAATAATATTTAGATAATACAACTCTATTATTTTCATAAACAATAATAAAAAATAATTTAATTCAATAATCAATATAATAAAGTTAAATACTCAAGTATAAGATGGAAATATTTAATTTAAAGAAAAAAAAAACAAGTCATCAATTAACGGATTCAAAATCACAAAAAGAGGGCGACGACTATAAACAACAACAAACAAAATATTACATTAATGGCCTTCAAAATTAATTTGAATGATTTGCAAGTCACTAATATTTAGATAATACAACTCTATTATTTTCATAAACAATAATAAAAAAATAATTTAAATTCATTAATCAATATAATAAAGGTAAAGACTCAAAGTATAAGATATAGATGTTTAATTTAAAGGAACAAGTCCTAATTATTTCTATTACAACGGAACAAAGAAATGGAAAAATTAGAAAATAAAAGTACAAGACGAAGAATGATCTCTAAACCTTTGAAGCAAAAGGAACACATTACACCACTAAACCAGAATTAAGATTTGTTATTCTATAATACTTATATGTATAAAGCATAAAGTCGGACCAGGACGGCCGATCATGCTGCCCCACTTAATTCCACCACTGGTCAAGACCCTATTGCAATGATTGTGAGCTTTCAAAATTTGGTAGGAAAAATTGGCTAAGTGAGAAAGAAGATTGACAAATTTGATAATGTAAAATATCAAATTACGCGCACTTAAACATTAGGGTTTTATTCAGGAAAACAGTCAAAATTATGATGTCAAATTATACTAAATCAATTTAATTTTAGTCCTCAATTTTTTAAGAAATTTCACTTTGGTTCTTAAAATGGCATGTGTGTTTTAAGAAAAAAAAAAGTGTCCAATTGTTGAGGTGTCAAATTGTACAAACAAAAACTTTAGAATTTCATTAAGAAAACATTCAAACGTTAAGTGATAAATTATATATTAATTCATTTTAGGACCAAGAAGGGAGTATTAACATAAGTTCTTTTTTGTTTTTAACATTTCTGTATCATGTCTTCAAATTATTCATGGAAAACTCCAATGAATATGCTGCTGTTATCTCCAATGATTTTTATATGATTAATCCAGTGTATAATGAATATGGAATAACAGCAAAATTGCTGCTGAAATAACTAAAAATGGATAAGATGGCAGATGTCATAATTCATTAATGGCATCATCATTTAACAAACATAACTTTCAGAAGCACGAGCAAGCAAGCAAAACCCCACTCTCCCCTTCACACGCAACCAAATACTCCTACTCTCTTCATAACCAAGCCAGAGACTTTTTTCTTTTTGGAACCTTATAAACTCCGTATTTCATCGAACACATGATCCTCACTTCTTCACTGTCCACTTTCAACTTCTAGTCTGCCATACCCATGGCGATCCTCGCTTTCTACTATTTTACTATCTTTTTGGCTCTAAATTTATGCGTCGAGTCAAAATATATAGCTTATAATACCACGGGAACGATTGTTGCGGGCAAAATTAATGTTCATTTGGTGCCTCACTCGCATGATGATGTTGGCTGGTTGAAGACAGTTGACCAGTACTATTTTGGCGGTAACAATTCGATTCGGGTAAAGGGTGTTTTAAGTTTAAGAACGTTTTAATTTAACTTAAAACTTTTATTTTTTGAAAAAAATTAATGGGTTTTTTTTCTATTTTGGTTTGGTGTGAGTAGGGGGCGTGTGTACAGAATGTATTGGATTCTGTCATTTCTGCTTTGTTTCAAGATAAGAATCGCAAGTTCATATACGTTGAAATGGTTAGCAGTTTCTTCTCTTTTTTTCCCCAAGACAAAGATGTGTGCTTTTTGAATTTTATGTTTAGCATTCAATTTATTGTCTTTCAGGCATTCTTTCAGCGATGGTGGAGACAGCAAAGTGAACCAATGAAGGTCAGGGTGAAAGAGCTTGTCAACTCTGGTCAACTGGAATTCATGTAAAATTTAGCGATTACAGTTATATATCTTGTTTTCTTCTTATTTTGTGGTTAATTATTATAATTGCTATATTGGGAATGAGTTCTTGGTGATTATAGAAATTAAAGTTATGAACTTGTCATTCTTGACTGATTGCTGTATGTATCTTCTTATCCCTTGGGAAGAAATGGAGGAATGTGTATGCACGATGAGGCATCCCCACATTACATTGATTTGATTGATCAGACAACTCTTGGGCATCGATTTATAAAAGATGAATTTGCTCAACTTCCTAGAGTTGGTTGGCAGATTGACCCTTTTGGGCATTCTGCTGTTCAAGCTTATCTGCTTGGTGCTGAGGTATAACTAAACACTCCGTTTTTCAGTAGTTTTTTTGCTTACGAGTGGGTATTCTTTTTATTTGCGATTGTCATTGATTGATATCCTGAGTTATTATTAACTTATTGTATGTATCTGAGTCACCAGAGGCTGGTCTCAATGTGTGTTGTTTTTCTTTTTGAATATTGGTGGTGGTGAAGCAAGTCACAAGTTTGAGCAGCATTTTTTTCATGTTCTATAAAGGAAAAGAAAAGAGAGTCATTATATCTATCTAACATTTCATGCACATGTAGATCATTGGAGAAAGACTTAAAGTTTTCTTGATATTTATCTATAGATGTGCTAAATGGCATTTTTTTTTTTGAAATAATAACTTTGTGATCTCTACAATCTGTGTGCTGAATTCTTTTGTTTGCAGTTAGGATTTGATTCTCTATTTTTCGCTCGAATTGATTACCAAGATAGAGCTAAGCGATTAGTGGAGAAAAACCTCGAGGTTATCTGGCGGGGTTCCAAATCTCTTGGTTCCACTTCACAGGTTGGGGGGGTTTAACATCCATATTTCTTTTTGCCTTTCCTATCATTTTTTTGTCACAAAATGAGATTTTCTTCTTGTTTATCATCTTAATGTTCTTTATGGAAGTAGAGGGCATTTGTTTGACTCCTCCCACTGCTGACTTTTTATACAGATATTTACTGGTATATTTCCTCGGCATTATGACCCCCCTGATGGTTTCACATTTGAAATAAGTGATGTATCCCCTCCTATTCAGGTAAATGCCATCCAATAAACAAGGACTTTTTTTTTTTGGTTTTATGGAACTACAATTCACATGGCACTTGTGTTTGAAGGATGACGATCTTCTATTTGACTACAATGTTCAAGAGAGAGTCAATGACTTTGTTACTGCTGCTTTAGCTCAGGTAATATCTTAAGAGTTGCTATTTAGTCTTTCCTTTTCTTTTCCTGTAATTTTCTTAGCGTGTAATATTTTAAATCCTATAAATTTGATAAGAAAGTTAAGTGTCATTGTGAATGCTCTAGTTTGAATACTATGTTTTCCACCCTGTATTTAGGATTAATGGCAGTTAATCTAGTTTTCTTTTTTCCCTCCCCTCTATTTTAGGCTAATGTAACCAGAACAAATCATATAATGTGGCTCATGGGGACAGATTTCCGATATCAATATGCTAATTCATGGTTCAGGCAGATGGACAAATTCATCCATTATGTTAATCAGGTACTGTTTTTCTTTATGACTTTCTGATGATTATGCACTATAAGACAAAAGTTCCAATGATTTTCTGTTTCTTGTTATTGTGTTATGTGATAAATGTTTTTTATTGGTAACTGTTAGGATGGTCGTGTAAATGCTTTATATTCAACCCCATCCATCTATACTGATGCAAAATATGCGGCAGATGAACAATGGCCTGTTAAAACTGAAGATTTCTTCCCGTGAGTTCGTTTTCATATTTTAATTTCCATGCTTTATGCTCTACTTTGGAACCTTGCTGAAAGAGTTCAAATTAGTGAACTCCAGGTATGCAGATCATCCAAATGCATATTGGACAGGTTATTTTACGAGCCGACCAGCCTTTAAAGGCTATGTCAGGATGATGAGTGGTTACTATCTTGTATGATTCCTTGCCTTTCAAACTTCATCGTTGTATCTTTTTTCTAAATGTTCTCATAGGCTTTGCATTTCTTCTGTAAGAATTAATTGCTGTTACTGTTTACAATTAGGCTGCACGGCAACTTGAATTTTTTAAAGGCAGGACTAGTTCAGGATCAAACACTGATAAACTTGCTGATGCTTTGGCAATTGCTCAACATCATGATGCAGTTAGTGGTACACAAAGGCAACATGTAGCTGCTGATTATGCTTTGCGGTTATCAATTGGCTACTTGGAGGTACATTTCAGTTTGATGTCCAACTACTTTCAGAAGCTTGACAGAACTCACACCTCATATAATACTTACAGGCTTCAGTTATATCTCTCTGCAGGCTGAGAAGATAGTAGCTTCTTCTCTTGCATACTTAACTGAGCTGAAATTGAGCAGTGGACAGGGGAGCACAGTCACAAACTTTCAGCAGGCAATATTTGTCTCTACATTATTTTCTTATTTTATTTCAATTTATATTTGTTATATGACTTGCTTTTTGAAACTATTTCAAATGATCTGCATATGTGTTAATTGATATTGCTTATAATTCAATGCCTAAATTTAAACCATCATAGTTTGAGGTGATTTACAAATTCATAATAACCTATAAAATATTCATTAGGGTCATGATAATTCAAAGGATTATATTGCTCTTGAATCTTATACAGCTGAAGCTTGTCTTTCTGAATGTTTGTTCCTTTTCTAGTTTTTCTGCATCAGCAGAAAAACTTACTCGTATAAAAATTACAAATCTATGTACTATTGCTTCTCTACTAGAAAATAAGACATTATATATGTTTCTTTCATGTATGAAATATCAGACAGATCGACACATTCCTTTTCTTTCCATATGAAGCGAAAAATTTTGCTGAACCTTCCTGTATGTATTTTTTTGGACAGTGTCCTCTGCTTAATATAAGCTACTGTCCCCCATCAGAAGCTATTTTGCCTAATGGGAAAAGCTTGGTCAGTGCCCTTTGCCCTTTCTTGACATATTTACTTGTTGATGATCATAGATTCCCATTTTCCTATCTACTGTCCTGTTCACTTTTTGCAGGTTGTTGTTGCTTACAATCCTCTCGGGTGGAAGCGAGATGAAGTGATAAGAATTCCGGTGAGCCTTTTTTTTTTTACTGTAGTACTTGTAAATTAAGAGCATCTCTTTCCACAAAAGAAGTCAACTTTAGGAAACTTGGCCAAATAGCATCAACAATATTAACTTTTCTTCAGATATGCATGCACTTCTTCAGAGAAATCACTGATGCTGGTATTTATGCCCTTTTGTGACATTGCTTGAATGTGCAGATGAAAATAATTTCATTGAAGCTATTGTAACTGTTCACTCAATGATTGCTATATCACCTTTAAATCCAACTAGAAATTGAGCAATAGGTTCTAAAGAAGAAAATGCCATTTCACTTGAGGGGCCTTACAATACAATTTTGATTGGAAAAACTTTGACAATACCAGTCAGCAGTAATTTGAACATCAAAAGCTTGATATTTTCATTTATATAACTAAATGTCATATCAAATTTTCTACAGGTTTCTACTGAAAAAGTTTTTGTTCAAGATTCTAATGGGATAGAAATTGAATCTCAAATTTTACCCATATCAAATGCATCTTTGCACTTAAGAAACAAGTATGTCAAAGCATATCTGGGTAAATTCCCAAGTGAAACACTCAAGTATTGGCTTGCATTTTCAGCATCCATACCGCCCCTTGGTTTCAGCACTTACACAGTTTCAATTGCAAGACAGACAGGTTAGCAATATTGACCTGTCGAGTTATATGTTTTTGCGGAATTGATGATTTAAAAATGCTGTGTCCAAGTACTGAAATTATTTTACCTTATAATCTGCACCAAAGGGTCTGGTTCAGTTGTCTCTCTGATCCAAAAGCTGGGGGAAAGGACAAAGGAAACCATAGAAGTTGGGCAAGGAAGTTTAAAGCTGCTTTATACTGCAGATGAAGGGAAGCTTACTCATTATACTAATAGAAGAAGCCTGGTAAATTGATATTCGATTTTAATTTTAGAGTTCACTATTTGTTGAAAAAAGTGCGATCTGTGTTTTTGTGGCCCTCGTGTCTCATTCTGATCCTTATTTTTTAGTTTTTTGTCTTCGGGACTCTCTTACAATTTCTAAACTACTTACAAATGCTGCATTACCAAGGTTGCTGCTGCTGTGGAACAATCCTATAGTTATTATACTGGAAATGATGGCACTGATGAAGATCCACAGGTAGTCATTTTGGCTCATAACTTGAGAGAGTGGTCTGCAACTATTTAGCTTGATGAGATTTCCATTATTTGTTGAAGGCATCTGGAGCATACGTTTTCCGCCCAAATGCTACCTTTCGAATAAAAACTGACAATCAGGTAATTATATTCAGCAAAACTTTGAACAGCTTTTACTTCATAGAATAATAAATTGTTACAATCAATTAGATTGAAAGTGGAGAATTATTTTTTCAGGTTCCTCCAACTTTTGTGAGGGGTCCAATACTGGATGAAGTACATCAGCAGCTCAACCCTTGGGTATCTCAGGTAGTTAATAGATTTAGAATATATGCCTCCCCTCATATTTGAAAATGATTTAGCTTTCTTTCAAAGGCTCTCTCTTTTACTTTTAGTGACACTATGTAATGTGGATGCATAGGTTACCAGAGTCTATAAGGGGAAAGAGCATGCTGAAGTTGAGTTCATCGTAAGTTGTTCTCTTATGCGATGATTTTACTTTAAGAGCTAGCTCTTTGTTTGGTTACACATACTATCTTTCCTAGAGTGGCCTATTGATTTGATTTTATGACTCATTTAGATCGGGCCTATACCTGTGGATGATGGAATTGGGAAAGAAATCACGACTCAAATTACGACTGGCATGAAGACCAATAAAACATTCTATACAGACTCTAACGGACGTGATTTTATTAAACGGGTATATTGAGAGTTGATCATTCTATAGTATATATTTTATCTAACAGTATTCTTGTCTTTGTTTAGTTTTTTGTTTAGCATTTTTAAACAATATGTTGCTTCCATCTTCATTTACAATCAAACATGTCACTGCATTTATTTTTTGGAGGGAAATTTCACTTGCTATAATGTCTAAATGATAATCTTAATTTGATGTAGCTAGAGGATATTTATTTTGCATTTTACTTTTGCTCTGTCTACCTTTTCTGATGTTTCCAAACATTTGCAGGTTCGGGATTTCAGGACAGACTGGGACCTCAAACTGAATCAACCAGTTGCTGGAAATTATTACCCTGTATGTCTTCTATAAAATTCTCGGAGTCTGCTCACTTTTACATGTTTTGTCTGGATATTCTTATTTATACTTTTCCAAGTTCCCCCTTAATTTTGCACTTCCACTTGTCTAGATTAATCTTGGAATATATGCACAAGACAACAGCACAGAGCTCTCAGTGTTGGTGGACCGCTCAGTAGGAGGGTCAAGCTTAGTAGATGGTCAAATAGAACTGATGCTCCATAGGTTATTCTTGGAATTTATCATGCATAGTTACTCATCATATGTATAATTTTATTTTGTTAATAAGTAATCCTGTTTCTTGCTTTCCTTTGTTGGGATGATCTCTAAACCATTGTTTGGTTTACAGGAGGTTGATTCATGATGATAAAAGAGGTGTTGGTGAAGTGCTCAATGAGACAGTTTGTTTCTTAAATGAATGCGAGGGTTTAACTGTATGCACTATTCTGGACTGTCAAAAAGTTATCTTTCTGTGTGTAGTCTTCGCTTCAGGGTGCAGCACATTGTTAGGCTTTTGGATTCAGCTCAGCATACTTATTAACTTGCTCATCTGCAGGTACAAGGAAGGTTTTTCATTAATATTGATCGTGTGGGAGAAGGTGCCAAGTGGCGTCGGACAGTTGGTCAAGAGATATATTCCCCAGTTCTCTTAGCCTTCACAGAGCAGGTATGACAACATATGAAGTATACTTGTTTCATGAAATTGCAATGCTGAGCTAATCGTATTTTTTCCAAATTTGCAGGACGGGAGTAATTGGATAAGTTCCCATGCACCTACTTTTACAGGAATTGATTCATCCTATGCTTTACCTAATAATGTTGCTGTTATAACCCTTCAGGTAAGTCATAAAAAAGCAACTCACGAATCAGAATCGGACCCTTGAAGAACAATGTGTGCATTCCTCATTCTTTTTTTTTTTTTCTGGAGACCTTGATGAAAAACTGTATATTATAGTTTATAATTCGCCATTCCGTGCACAAGGAATGAAGTTTTGATCGATTTCTGAACATTGCAGGAAATTGAAAATGGAAAAGTGCTTCTTCGGTTGGCTCACTTATATGAGGTCTTAACTCCTCCCTTCTCTTAATTGTTTGTTTATATATCATACATGCATTGCCTTCTCTGAATGATAATATTTAAGAAGTCCATATAATCTCAACCATTATTTTTTCTTGTTGGGCGTTCGTTTTCTGAAGACTGGAGAGGACAAAGACTATTCTACATTGGCAAGCGTGGAATTGAAAAAGCTATTCCCAAACAAGAAGGTAAAGAAGCAACGGAGACATTATTAGAATGTGGAGCGTACAGTTGATTAAGAATCCATATAACTTAATTTTAACAATATGACCTTTTCTTTTGTCAGATAAGCAAAGTAACAGAGCTGAGTTTATCTGCGAATCAAGAAAGAGGTGAGATGGAGGAAAAGAGGTTAGTTTGGAAAGTAGCAAATGATAAAGAAGAAAGCAAGGCGGCGAGGGGAGGAGCTGTAGATCCTGTCAACTTGGTAGTAGAATTGGCGCCAATGGAGATCCGAACCTTCTTGATAGATTTAAATTATCTGCAAATGTTTGCAGTATAATTATTATGTTACTGAATATATAACAAACAGGCAACATTGGCGATGTTGTAATTGAAATTGTTTATTACACTTTTGAAAAAAATTTTATTACAACTTTAAATTTACAAAATGAGAAGCAGAAAGCAGCATAATAAGAGTAGGAAGTGGTCCAATTCTATTAACTTGCCTTGGAAGTTTAGCAGTAGCAGTTCATCATTTGGTTAAAAGTGAAAGAAGACTCTAAGAATCATTGCTATAAGTCAAATACCAGCCTTTTTTTTTTCCTTTTGTAAAGCAAAAATCAATTACAAGTTAGATTATATAAAAAAATTAGTTAAAAACATTATACGAACCAAAATAGTCATATTGACCAGTAGCCTACCCTATCAATCGGATTAAGGCCCTTCAACAACTTTTTTTTTTATTAATAATTACTAGAGTTTTTTAAGGTGATTTAATTATGTAATAGTTTAAATTTAGTTATTAATTATATACAAAATTAATTTTTTCTTGGAAATAGTATCACTTAATTATATTTATAATCAAAATAGTATTTTTTTTTATTCTAATATGATTTGATTGATAACTAAATATTTATTATTAGAATTTAATTTGAATTTTTTTCATTAATAGTATTCCTTATTAGAATATAATTTAAATTTAATTAATTAATTAATTACTATAACAACTTATGTAGTGATAATTCTTTATATTGAATATTACTAATTCATTAATTAATAATTAATATAGTATTTTATATTAGAATGATTTAATTTAATTAATTAATTACTATAAATAATTATGTATTGACAATTTTTTGTTATTAGAATATGATTTAAATTTAATTAAATGCTATAAATAATTATATAAAGACAATTTTATCCACAATAATTTTAGATTTTATAGAGACATTTTGAGCAAAGCCAAATAATTCTCCATTTCCAAGTAGCATTTTTTAACTTGATTTGCATGTACACTTCTTATTCAAATTTATTAATTATATACAAAATTTTGAAAAACTAGTATCACTTAACTATATTTATAATAAAATAATATTCCTTTATTCTAATATGATTTAAATTTTTTAATTAATTAATATTTAAAATTGTATTTCGTATCGGACTATAATTTAAACAAAATTATTTAAAAAAAATTAATTATTATGAATAATTGCATAGTCCTTATTAAAATATAATTTGAATTTAATTAATAATAATTAAAATATTACTTAATAAAATATAATTTTATTTTTCTTAATTAATAATAATAATATTTTTTATTAGAATAAAATAATTAATTACTATAAATAATCATAAACACAATTTTATCTTAATAATATAGATTTTATATCAACTTTTTGTGAAGCCAAATCATCCCAATTTTCACAGATGGATAGACTATAAATTTTTATTGAGAAAAAATTGTCTAAAAATATCATTTTTTTAATCGAAAAAAGAACAACTTAAATTTTTTATTAAAATTTAAATATGCTAGAAAAAAAAAATAATGCTATAATTTTTAAAACAAGAATGCCAGCTATATCTAATTATTTTATTAGATGATTTAATTGGACATCCTCTTACAAATACAATATGTTTTTAGACCAGTTTTTTCTCCAATTATTATTCAACCATACCATATATATATATATAAAACTCAAACTCAATAAGAATACTAGTATTATTAGGGAAAAAATTATCATTTACAGAAAAAAAATTTATTAACATTAAATTTCATAAATTTATTTTTTGAAAATTTTAAATTAGATACATTATTTAATTTAGTAATTTCGTTAGTAATTTAATGTTTTCCCACTTTAGTAATTTAATTATGACTCTAATATTTTTCTGGATTGGTGATGCAAAAATTTTCTATGAAATTACCAATAGTATTTTGAAAATAAACAATTAGCAATATACTTCTTAAAATAAAATAAAAATTACCAAAGGAATAATAAAAATTTATTTATTTGAAACTGAAAATTGAAAATGATTTATTACATCATAATATCATAACATAATAATGTTGTTGGCCCACCTTATTTAAAAACAAAATATATTTTGGATATTCTCGTTTTTTCAATTTGAAAAAAACAAAATTAGAAAGAAAAGAAAACCATTATTTTTATAGTTCCTTGATATGGAAGCTCTGCTGGAGAAACATCTGTTAAATTGCTAAACAAAGCTCAGTCTTTTAGACTTATCCATTGAAGAAAAGGACTCTTTGCTTATCCAGTGATGATTTATTAGTCAAAAGCTTCTATTTTATCGCATTTCAACTATTTCATTTCACTGAAAGTTTTCTACTTCAATCTCCAAATGGAGATCAAACTCGTTTTCTTTCTGTTTCTTTTTCTGTGTATTGCAATTTCATGGGTAGAATCTAAGTACATGGTTTATAACACTTCACAAGGTATAGTTCCTGGGAAGCTTAATGTCCACTTGGTTGCTCATACCCACGATGATGTTGGATGGTTAAAGACTGTTGATCAGTACTATGTTGGCTCCAACAATTCAATTCAAGTAATCTGTAATCCCTTTTTCTCTTTCCATGTGATTGATTGTTTATGATGATTTTTAACTGATGGGGTTTGAATTGAATAGGGTGCTTGTGTGCAAAATGTATTGGATTCTCTCATTCCTTCTTTGTTGGCTGACAAGAATCGCAAGTTCATTTATGTTGAAATAGTAAGTATCTTTCTCCATCTTTCTTATTTTTGTGTAATTGCGGTTTGTTGCTGAAAGAAAATAGAGGAAACACAATAAAATAAAGTTGGATATCCTTTCAACTGTGTTTAATAATTCAGAATCATGTGAAATTGTTTGTTTTATATTTCTGGGTCTTCAAAACCTTGAAAATAATTCCTTCACTTCTCCATAGCCTACAACCAAGTGGAGAATTCTACAGAAGTGGACCTATTTTAGTGCAATTCTTGGACAGTTAATTCAAATTTGAATTTGAAAGAGAACCCTTTTTCATCTAACTATAAGCTGGGATTTCATTGTGATCCATAGGCTATTGCTTTAAGCTGTTAGCTTCATAATCATGGCAGTACATCTCAAAATTAGGCATTGTTGCTCTGTTGACTATTGCACAAGGACTGCAAAACCTCATCATATAAACACACATTATATATATAGACAACTATTGCTGTATGGAGTGATGTGTTATTTTATTACATTTGTGATTCTTTTTCTTCCTTGATTATGCAGGCTTTTTTTCAACGATGGTGGAGACAACAGAGTGAAGATATGAAGCATGTAGTCAAGCAACTTGTGAGCTCGGGTCAGCTTGAATTCATGTAATGCACTGTTATCCATTGACTTTGTAAAACTGCAACGATGTGCACAATGCTTTACCTTTTAATAACGTTTCATATCTGTCAAATCCGCCAAACTTGCATCTTGGAGTGTCTATGACTGTTTCTCATAATTAACTTTCAAAATTGTTGCTCTTTGTCTGTGGGTGTTGCAGAAATGGTGGCATGTGCATGCATGATGAGGCGGTGACTCATTATATTGATATGATCGATCAGACAACTCTTGGACATCGATTTATCAAAAAGGAATTTGGGGTGACACCAAGAATTGGTTGGCAAATAGACCCCTTTGGACATTCTGCAGTGCAAGCTTACTTGTTGGGAGCTGAAGTATAGTTTCTCCATCTTCAACTCAACAATATCTGCAAAATTTAGGATTGTTTCCCTCTTTTCCTAGCTATCTTATTGGGATGACGTAATCAATCTTGTGTAGGTTGGATTCGACTCTCTTTTCTTTGGTCGGATAGATTACCAAGATAGAGCCAAGCGTAAAAATGAGAAGAGTCTTGAAGTTGTCTGGCAGGGTTCTAAGAGTCTTGGTTCATCTGCACAGGTGAAGCAAACAGATTTTATCTTAGTTTTGTGCAAACAAACGTATTATCCTTGCTAAGTTTGAAATATTATTATATTCTGGAATCTTCTATTTTTACTTCTTCATCCTGTTTGTAATTTTTCAGACAACTGTTTCATGTAAGTGCTTTCTTCAATTGTAGATTTTTGCTGGTGCATTCCCTGAAAACTATGAGCCTCCACCTGGTGGATTCTACTTTGAAGTCAATGATCCTTACCCTGTTGTTCAAGTAAAACACAATTTTTCTTTTTTCAAATATGGACCCTTCTGCATTGACTAATTTTCCAAATAAACTTTCTGGTTATGTCTATTGAAGGATGACCTTGATTTGTTTGACTACAATGTCCCAGAGCGAGTGAATGATTTTGTTGCTGCAGCAATATCACAGGTTCGCTCTCCAATTGGGATATTTTCTATCTACTTACTTCTTGTTCAGCCCCTTCATGTATTTTCTGCTTATTGCAGCTCTTACAAGTTACATCTAAAAGCAAATGTTTGAGCAGTGTTATGTTATGTAGATATTGAGATGCTATCTTTATGTTGTTCAAACTATTTGCGAGGGCCTTAATTCAGTAAAGCTAACAGTAGCAAATCCATTCTCAGGCTAATATAACTCGAACAAATCATATAATGTGGACTATGGGTACAGATTTTAAGTATCAGTATGCAGAGTCATGGTTTCGGCAAATGGACAAGCTGATCCATTATGTTAATATGGTAAGGATTCCATAAAAATTTTTTTGCTTCATTTTTATATGGTTGCAATTGTTGTGAGCATTATATAACACCTTCCTAGCTCTTGTCATTTCCCAGAATTCTGATTATTGCTAGTCAAGTATATCCTATGTGAGAATTTCTATTTAACCTTATATTTAATAAGTTATTAAGGTTGAATGATTTTATATGTAATATTCGGTCAAGTATTGATTCCCGTAAAATTTAAGAGTTCAGTTTATTTCTTAACCCAATGACATAGTTATTTTATGTTTTTATGTTCATTGTACTTTCACTTTGTAGAAATTGTAATTCACCCTCTCGAAAAGAAAAGGAAAAGATTTGTTTATGTTTTTACATTATATTAGCATTTTGTTTAGTATTTCTTGATTTTTTAAATCCTTTAAACTTATTTTACTAACATGACAAGATACTCTTCTTTAACATTAGCTTTTGATTGAAATTTTAATGTGAGTGCTGTCATGTAATTCCTGTTGTTTGACATTTGCCCCCCTTTGTACATCAAGTTGCTCTGAAGCCTTTAATAAACTCAAAACATTCATTAAGAATAATAACTAATCCATAGTACTAAACTTATGGAGGTGAGTTATTTGAATTGCGGATTTTTCATGACCAAGTCCCACACTAATGTCATTAGATCCTTTGAGACAACTCTTGTCCATGTGGTCTAGGTTTACCTCTTTCCCTTTTTGGTTCCTCCTCCAACGGTGTCTTCTTAGGATATGACTAGATGATCTCAAAAAGTACTTCACATATAGTATATTTGTTTAGTATTAAAATATCATGAGGTAGAAAATATTGGAGTCTGATTCAAAAGAAGAGTGGTTTTTGCAGTTTGCTACATGGAATGAGAGTAATAATGACAATTTTCCCATAGTAGAAGGATTGGGGAATGATAAACAACACGGTGACAAGTTTTTTTTTTTTTTTTTTGGGGGGGGGGGGGGGGGGGGGGGGAAGTGATATAACTTTGGCTATAAATTTTTAATAAAAAGTTAAAAAAAAAAAAAGTGTTTTTTTGAAAAA